>JAXRKO010000931.1:0-25043 GCA_037039905.1 Formica aserva
TGAAAATGATAGATATAACGTTTCCTTTTTTTTAATATTTAAGATTAAAATAAACCTTGCTAATTATATATAAAGTTATAATATATAAATTATAATATAAGTATATGATGTATGTGTTCTACATATCTACGAGACAGGCTAATCAGGTATATATAGCACAAGCGATTAGTATAAAAATGATGTGTATGCTACATATCTACGAGACAGATTAAACAAATCAAGTACTTTTATAAAAGCGATAAATGTTACGTTCTTTTTAAAAAATTACTATAATCAAAATTAAAATATATTACTATACGCTTGTGCTATGCTATAAATTATCTGACTAATCTGTCCTTGTATCCTGATTATCAGGTATATCAAAAGCAAAAGATGTAAAAAGGAATACAGTGTATTCAAACGTATTTGCCAAATGATTGTCATCATAGCCACTATTTATCATGCATTATATGCAGCTACAAGTATAAGTAATATTAGTAAAGCAGTCTGTAAGATTAATGTGTATAAATCTTATAAATTTCTATTTCTATTTTATTTTTATTCGTATTTATTTTTTTTTAATAAATTATAAATTTTTATAATAAATTTATAAATTCATTTATTTTTCAATGAAATTAGAAAAGGAACTAGAAAAATTTTTCAAGCTGTTGATAAGATTTTGACAAAACCTGCGGCAACATGTCTATTGCAAACCAACATATTGTAACCAATCTTTGTCTTGATGCTAAAAACAACAAAATTATCAATAATGTCATCGTTAATACCAAATTGTATTTGTCAAATATATATACCAAATAGCATTCTGACAGATGGAAAAATATATGTAACAGATCTATTATATTCATTAACAATACTAAAACATGCTTCATCTATTTCAAGCGATGCATTAGCATCGAAACAAGAATTGATTACAATATGTTGGTTTGCAATAAACATGTTGCCACAGGCTTTGTCGAAGTCTTATCAACAGCTTGGAAAATTCTTCTAATTCCACTGAAAAATAAATGTACATTTATAAATTATTTAAAAAAATTAATAGAAATTTAAAATGTTACGGACAGCGTTTCACCAATGTTATTTATACTTATCTGTAGCTACATATGATGCATGACAAATAACTATATGACAAACTATATGACACTTTGACAAATGCACTCAAATATGTATTCTTGTGTATGTCTATATTAACTTTTGTGTATATCGAGCTCGCAGTTATCCATAGTGACTTTTGACAGGTATAAGTCATATTTTCCATAGTGCAACATTATATAGCGTAGCACTCATAAAAAGGTGAAGCTACAAACTCTTTGTGATACTGTGGGTAGTTGAATCAGGTAGAATAACATAAACATATTCTTATAATAAACATGTTATAAAATATAAATATCTCTTTCTTATCATAAATATAGAATATTTTTATATGTAATGCGATGTTTTATTTTATCTTTATACATAGCATAAATTATTTTTGCAATATTTTATTTTTTTCTATAAATAAAATAAGAAAATATTCTATACATTTATGATAAAATGTTTATCATAGACATAGTATATCTAGACCGAGCATTTGCCTTTATTTAACCAGTTGGGTTTAAAGATATACGTAGAGAAGGACATACTTTGTTTATGCCCCTTGTATTCTATATCGCTCGAGAAAGCATAGCGATCTCTTTCGTCATAGCTACGTGCGATGCATAGAGATAATGCAAGGGGCAAGAAACAGAGTATGTCCTTTTCTACGTTCACCTCGGCTCCCAGTATCAACACTCGGTCTAGATATACTATGTCTATGATGTTTATATTCTATTCATATATGTTTAACATCAGATATGTGTGTGTGTGTCTATGTGTTTTTTATACCTGATCCAACTATCCGCAAGTATCACGATGAATTTTGCAGCTTTACTTTTTTATAAATGAAAGCATACGCTATATAATACTGCACTCTTGCATTGCTTAACCTATACCTGTCAAAAACAGGTATGGATACGAGCAGTAACATCACGAATGCCGCTAGCGCTATCTTATGTCGAAGGCTCCAACCGTACAAGATTCGCGCATGCGCATTGGGGATTTGCGTGAATGATGACGACGTGGACGTTTCTTAAAAGAAAATTTTCACATTGAGACTTTGCATTAATATTACCTCCGTTCACGATACATGTAGAAAAAAGATAAAGATACTTTTATTATATAATTTAAACCCAAGGTATCGATTAAGCCTATTAAAAATACGATCAGTTTAGCCGTTATTGAGGTTCAATAATCTAAGGTACTCTCAATTAACCGACTCACGTATATATACCCGGGATGCCTCGCTGTTGCTGCGCGTGAATTGGCGTGAGACACTACCGTGTCTCTTGATGCGTTGAGTGCGAATGATTATTTATTGTGTTATACATAATAATTTAAAAGTTATATTAAAAGCTTTAATTGTTTTAAGGTTGCCACTAAAAGAATTTTTGCTGATGTTTACCACGAATACTCATATCTTTCAAATGGAACAAGTAGCATCATTTTGAAGGTAAATATATCCATTTACTACATATAAATCATACTTACGATTACATTTCTGTATCATATTCTTAATAATTTTCATTAAATTTAAATATAAACTAAAAAGAGAAAGAGTGAGAGAATCATAATGTACAATAAATTACAATAAATTTATTCCGAAAATGTGTATATAACTGTTTCTTCTTTTTAGATGCTGGAGTCATCAAATGATATTATTGTACAAGCTGCAGACATGGAGTTGTTCACAGATAATTTGAACGAAACACTTCAGACAAGTAAATATGTTATTGCTTTATTTTCTTTGCATGTATGAATTTACTTGTTAAGTGTATTAATTCTTTACGATTTTGAATTAATTTTTTTCTTAATCTCTTTAATTATTTATGATCAAAGACTTTCAACTTGCTAACTATTTTAAATTTTATTATAATAATGTAATTAAAAATTCTATATATATGAGTATAAATCTTAAAATATTTAAAAAAAATTAGCTCGAAATCACTTCTCTTTATTTATATTGTAAGGCATAATCTTACCTACATCCGCCATCTTAGCGCGTGCTTCGGACTTACCCCTAATTTCCATGCACGCGTTATAGCGCGTGGAGACGCGCGTCGGAACGCGTGCATGGAAATTAAGGGTTACTTTACTCATAGACATATAGAATGGACTGAGTGTTGCGATAGACAAACGCGCGCTCGCTGTAGAAAGAGAGATACTACACGGGAGGCCTGTTTTGTCTCTTTTCCTAGCATCTCATTGGTGATTTTGTCCCCCTCCATATAGAAAATCACCAATGAAATGCTAGGAAAAGAGACAAACATAGGCCTCCCATGTAGTACCTCTTTGTCTACAGCGGGCACGCGTTTGTCTATCTCGCAATGCTCAGTCCAGTCTATATGTCTATGACTTTACTGTACCTTACTATACGTCATGATGATCTCGGATTGGCTGGAAGCGGTCATGTGACCCTGAGCAGCCTGCAGCATGCACGAGCCATAGATCTGTTCTTTATAGCTGAACTGGCTGCACTAGTTCAGCTATAAAGAACAGACCCCATGACTCGTATTCCGGCTGCGAGAGAAATCGGTTGCTCGCGCGTTTATTTATATAACTACGCGTTTTAAGTTCTTTGTACACGAAGTTCGTATACAACGTGCGGTTTATATTCGCGTCTGTTCAAATTATTGTTAACACGACAATTATAATAAACTAAGTGTCGTTTAAATTTACGATCAGTTAGCGAAAATTACCTTTTACGCCTTCTATCCTCAGTTATTTCTGATATATTCAAGCATAATCCTCGCTAAATCCCTGCACCCATCTTTACTATTTCATTTTTTCATTTCAGGAAGGCAAAATTGCGTCAGACGAAGAAGATCTCGATATGCAAATTCATCTAGTCGAAGAGAAGAAGAAAATGTATCCAGAAGAGATGCTGCAGGTATCAAAAATTTTGTCATATTTTACAAGTCCTTAATTATCAAACGAGGCGTTAGCGTCGCGACGCCAAGTATTATATAATATAAGTCTGCCATTTTCAAATGTTTTCATCATTAATGTTAATGTTGCTTGCGTATCTCTTTTGTTACCATTTTATATGTATTAAATATTTAAATAAAAATATAAAAAAATAATCTTTCATTTCTAGATCAAGATACAGAAAATTCTTTCGATACACAGAGGACAGAAGTTACACATACAATAGTTGCGCAAACGACGCAAATGATGCATGAGGAATCTCAAACAATCGATATTAATTCTAATTCTGAGACTGAATTCACAAATATGCAAGGTTTAATATTATTATTTAGCAACTCAAGCTGCATCAAGATATGAAATTCAATCTTAGTATCTAAAGACTATTCTTACATTTTTTCTTTTTTCTTTTTTATAGATGTTGCAATAATATATGAAACTCCGGAAGATGATTACGGATATTTGAATTCGCCCACAAACACAAATGAGAGCAATGCATTTATAGAAGATCTTCCTTTTCATATTGTGGACTGGACTCTGCAGGATAATCAAAGTACATCCAAAGAAAAATCTTCCCCAGACACTTGTACCGTGTGTTATACTAACGAACGAACACACGTTTTCATACCCTGTGGTCATCTTGCTTGTTGTTTCCAATGCATTAAACGTTTAGAAGCTAATCGATGTCCGATATGTAATGTAAATTATGAAAACTATATTCGAGTTATAAGACCATAAGATCTGTTCCAAGCAATATTTCTTCGTAAAAAAAACTGTTCTTTAAAAATTCTAGATATAAAAACGCAGTATTACTTGATAAGACAAAATTATTTTGTGTTACAGTTAAAATGATACTTATGCAATATATATTACTTATATATATATATATATATATATGTATGTCAATCGTGTACTTTGACGACATTAAAATAATGAATATTTTATTGCATACATAAGAGTACATTTACTTTCTAACGTATACATTACTTTTATTTTTAACATAAAATGTACTAGTACATATGTATAAGAAATAAATTACCAATTGGCTAGTACAACGACAGTACAAAACTATGTACAATAATATATGATATGATTAATATGACGACACTATTATTTTTTATGAAACAATTATTTTAACGACATTCTATATATCAACTATTTTAAAATACACAAATAAATTCCAGATATACGATATCCACAATAAACGAGTAAAAAAGAATTAATAAAATAAATATAAAAAATTAACAACACAAAATTACTTTTGATGAAAACTACTTTTAAGTCGATTTTAATTTTAATTATTACAAAACTATATTATAAAAAACGACATCCGATGATTGAAAAGAGATAAACTCTGAACTAGTGAAGCTATTTCAGTTATAAAGGATAAACTTCATTATTGCTTCAACAAATATTGAATAATATAAGTTCATAAATAAATGTTGATCATTCCATTAGAGATCACAAAATTATATCCCACTCGGCATGTAATATTTCTGATAGATTGCTGCAATATTCCATTTGAAATATTACACCTTTCAACAATATTACAGAAATATTTCACGACTGTTTCTGCAACATTTCTGCAATGTTTCAATGTCCGCAATCATTTCAAATGCAACCTTGCTAAAAGATTTCAACAATATTTCGGTAATATTACTGAAATATTCCTGAAATATTAGATTTTTCGTGCTTTGTAATGGATTACTTATTTATGTGCAATAATATACACATATGAAAGTGAGATACACATATATAGTACATATAATAATATATAAAAACAACATGATCTTTATAAAAGTGTGATATGTTAAAGCATTGTCTTCCCTGATTTATTCAATAACTAAAAATTAATATACAAATGTCATTTCAATATTCTAATACATCAACAATACAAAGTTATAATAATTTCAACTATTAGTGACAGTTAATGAATTAGCATTCCACTACATATAACAAGATTCTATTAGCGGGGACTATAATATTAAAGTCCCGTTCAAAAAATTCTCGTGCTTTGTAATGGATTTCTTCTTGGTATTTGACATACGCTAGATCTGTGTGTGCTTTGCCAATTAATATTCATTTATTACTGTTGCCTGTTCAAATCAAAATAAACATATAAAATTAATAGACAGCAAGACATTAAGATCTTCTTTATAGAGGAATCATACTTATATATGCGATTGTCATCATCACGAATTTGTTTTTCCTTAAATTCAATTTAGTCTCTTCTTTTAAAATCAATAAGTAAAAACATAAAAAACTTAAACATATTTTTTCATAATGTAATTACAAAATTATCTCAATAGTATTCACTCCATAGACAAATTTATTATTTCCATTGTACAAATTTCACTATAAATAAAAAAGATCAAATATAAGCAATATACAAATGTCATTTCAATCTTCTAATACTATCACCAATACAAAGTTCTTATTATTTCAATTATCAATATAAATGAGTGTTGATCACTCCACTACAGATCACAAGATTCTATTAGCGGAGACAATAATATTGAACTCTCGCTTAAAAGATTCTCATGCTTTGTAATGGATTCCTTTTTAACATTCGATGCACGCTGGATCTGTGTGTGGTTTGCAAATTAATATCCATTATTGTTACCTGCTAAAATCAAAATAAATGATAAGATATGACATTAATACATACGAATTTAAAACATTTTCCTTTGTATAATAATCTTACCTGTATAATTGTTATTACCACAATTCAATCCTTTTTTCAATTTAATAGAAAACACAATATTTATATTATTATTTCATAATGTAGTTGCACAATCCCAGTATCGTTGATGTACTTCATTATTGCTTCAACAGATATTGCAAGTTGATGAATAAGCATTGATCATTCCATTACAGATCACAAGATTCTATTAGCGGAGACTATAATATTGAACTCTCGCTTAAAAGATTCTCGTGCTTTGTAATAGATTCCTTTTTAACATTCGGTGCACGCTGGATCTGTGTGTGGTTTCCAAATTAATATCCGTTATTGTTACCTGCTAAAATAAAATCAAATGATAAGATATGATATTAATACATACGAATTTAAAACATTTCCCTTTGTATAATAATCTTACCTGTATAATTGTTATTACCACAATTCAATCCTTTTTTCAATTAAATAGAAAACACAATATTTATATTATTATTTCATAATGTAGTTGCACAATCCCAGTATCGCTGATGTACTTCATTATTGCTTCAACAGATATTGCAAGTTGATGAATAAGCGTTGATCATTCCATTACAGATCACAAGATTCTATTAGCGGAGACTATAATATTGAACTCTCGCTTAAAAGATTCTCGTGCTTTGTAATAGATTGCTTCTTGATATTCAATGCAAGCTGGATCTATGTGTGGTTTGCAAATTATTTTATACATTATTGTCGTCTGCTAAAATCAAAATAAACATGATGTAATATTAATAGATATGACTTTAAATCATTTTCCTTTGTACAACAATCTTACTCATATAACTATCATCATCACAATTCAGTCTTTTTTTCAATTTAATAGAAAACACAATACTTAAAAATATTATGTGAATTAGGAAAATATAATAAAATTACTCACTTTTAATTATAATGTGCCTTGTTGCAAAATGTTTAGAATTTGTTGTACATTCTTATAATACCCAAACACTTTCACGAACAAAATGTTTATTCAATGACACTTCAGTAAGATTAGAAAATCTAAAAAGCTTACAGATATATATTTTGAAAAACTATCAAAATGATAACTAGATATAAATATAATAATAGAAAGAAACACGCGAGGTTAAGATAACTGTCATGTACCTTGTTGCAACATTTAAGAATTTGTTGTACATTCTTATGGTATCCAAACACTTTCACGCAAAAAATGGTTATTCAATGACACTTCAGTAAGATCAGAAAATCTAAAAAACTTACAAATATATATTTTGAAACTATAAATGCGATCACACAAAATATAAATATAAAGAGAAACACGCGAGGTTAAGATAACTGTCATGTATGCAGTAGGTAATATAGGCTACGCTACGGTTGGAAAAAAACTACAGATGTTCCGAAACACTGCATTAACCAATTATGACAAGGAAATTTTATAATTTTTTAATCTCATTGACCAACCACCAAAATATTATTCAACATCTATATCGACTAATCTCTTATCGACCGCAGTCATAGAAAAAAGCATTGATAGAATATTTTTATTATTTATATATAGATTTATTTTTTGCATAAATTAAAATACGTTATTCAGAAAGAGCACCGGCGATAATAGATAACTTCGGTTTAAAACACGGCAATCGCTAAAGAAACCGATGTCGTTCAATGACTGCATTTTTTCCGTGCTTTGTATTGTTGAAATTATGGCATTAAAGTGTTAAAAGTTGTATATTTATGATTCTTAAAACATGATAGCGCGACGAAATTTTTTACATTATCGCCAATATCTCTCGTGCAATATAAATTTTTCTCCTTGATTTCGACTACCGCCAAAGATATCGGTGTTAATAGAGAAAAACATTATTCTACATGATCTCCGCTAAAAGGATTGACGCATTAAATTTTAAAATTAATAAGCTGACGATTTTTAAAGCGGTAAAGCGAGCCGAAATCGCGACGCCTTTGCCGAAATCGTCTGCGTCAGATACATTCTTCGCTTACATCTCGTCTACCCTTAAAGATATTGATACTATTCGAGAAAGATATTATTCTACATGATCTCCGCTACAAGGATTGACGCATTAGATTTTTAAAATTAATAAGCTGACGATTATTAAAGCGATATAGCGGGCCGAAATCTCGACGTTATATAGGGCTGTTCCGCCTTTATAATGAACACAACTTAGAAAAAGATACAATTTTTAAAATATTAATTGCGCAATTTCAATAGCACGCAATACGTAAAATAATGTAGTTCCGAACGAGGCGTCAATTTCTTTAAAAAATACTGTGATTTAAGGGATAGATTCATTAGACGCGAATGACCCAGGAAAAGACGTCGCGATTTTGGCCCGTTGTCTCGCTTTAATAATCGTCAGCTTATTAATTTTAAAAATCTAATGCGTCAATCCTTCTAGCGGAGATCATGTAGAATAATGTTTTTCTCCAATAACATCGATATCTTTAACGGTAGTCGAAATTAAAGCGAATAATGTATCTGACGCGGACGATCTCGGCAAATGCGTCACGATTTCGGCCCGTTGTATCGCTTTAATAATCGTAAGCTTATTAATTTTAAAATTTTAATGCGTCAATCCTTGTAGCGGAGATCATGTAGAATAATGTCTTTCTCCAATAACATCGATATTTTTAAAGGTAGTTGAGATTAAAGCGAATAATGTATCTGATGCGGACGATCTCGGCAAAGGCTTCGCGATTTCGGCCCGCTTTATCGCTTTAATAATCGTAAGCTTATTAATTTTGAAAATCTAATAATGTCTTTCTCGAATAGTATTGATATCTTCAACGGTAGTCGAGATTAAAGCGAATAATGTATCTGACGCGGACGATCTCGGCAAAGGCATCACGATTTCGGCCCGCTATGTCGCTTTAATATAATCAAAGTTATATTTATTTCAAAATGCTAACGCGTTAATCCTTATAGCGAAGAGCACGAACAATAGTGTCTTTCACGAATAATATCTATATTTGGTGATAGCCGAGATCAAAGCGAAAAGTAAGTTTTTTCGAAGGAGCGATTGTGTGTGTAGATAACGACTTCAGTGTAAAGTGTAAAGCATGACAATCGCTAAAAAATCCATTGTCGTCCAACGGCTGCTTTTTTTCTCGTGTTCTGGATTATTGGAATTACGACATTAATGTCTTAATAGTTTTATATTTATGATTCTTTAAACATAACGGCGCGACCAGGTTTTACATTATCGCCAGTATCCTTCGCGTCAGATACATGTTTCGTTTTGATTTCGACTACCATTAAAGTATCGATGTTATTCGAGAAAGACATTATTCTATATGATCTCCGCTACAAAGATTGACGCATTAAAATTTTAAAATTAATAAGCTGACGATTATTAAAGCGATATAGCGGGCCGAATTCTCGACGTTATATAGGGCTGTTCCGCCTTTAAAATGAACACACTTAGAAAAAGATACAATTCTTAAAATATTAATTGCGCAATTTCAATAGCACGCAATACGTAAAATAATGTAGTTCTTGAACAACACATCAATTTCTTTAAAAATTGCTGTGATTTAAGAGATAGATTATTAAAGCGATATAGCTGGCGAAAATTGCGACGTCTTTTCCAGGGTCATTCGCGTCTAATGAATCTATCTCTTGAATCACAGCAATTTTTAAAGAAATTGACGCGTTGTTCAAGAACTACATTATTTTACTGTGTTCTATTGAAATTACGCCATTAATATTTTACGAATTGTATCTTTTTCTAAGTTGTGCTCATTATAAAGGCGGAACAGCCCTATATAACGTCGAGATTTCGGCCCGCTATATCGCTTTAATAATCGTCAACTTATTAATATTAAAAATCTAATGCGTCAATCCTTGTAGCGGAGATCATGTAGAATAATGTCTTTCTCGAATAGTATCAATATCTTTAACGGTAGACGAGATGTAAGCGAAGAATGTATCTGACGCAGACGAATTCGACAAAGGCGTCGCGATTTCGGCCCGCTTTACCGCTTTAAAAATCGTCAGCTTATTAATTTTAAAAATCTAATGCGTCAATCCTTGTAGCGGAGATCATGTAGAATAATGTCTTTCTCCAATAACATCGATATCTTTAACGGTAGACGAGATTAAAGCGAATAATGTATCTGACGCGGACGATCTCGGCAAATGCGTCACGATTTCGGCCCGTTGTTTCGCTTTAATAATCGTAGGTTTATTTATTTTAAAATCTTAATGTGTCAATCCTTGTAGCGGAAATCATGTAGAATAGTGTTTTTGAATATTATCGATATCTTTAATGGTTAACAAGATGTAAGCAAAGAATGTATCTGACGCAGAAAATTCCGGCAAAAGCGTCGCAATTTTGGCCCGTTTTAGCGCTTTAATAATCGTAAGTTTATTAATTTTAATGCGTCAATCCTTGTAACGAAGGTCATGTAGAATAGTGTCTTTCTTGAATAATATCGATATTTTTAACGGTAGACGAGATGTAAGCAAAGAATGTGTTAGACGTGAAGAACCCAGGCAAAAACGTCACGATTTCGGCCCGCTTTGTCGCTTTAATATAATCGAAGTTATATTTATTTCAAAAGGCTAACGCGTTAATCTTTATAGCGAAGAGCACGAACAATAGTATCTTTCTCGAATAACATCTATATTTGGTGATAGCCGAGATCAAAGCAAAAAGTAAGATTTTTCGAAGGAGCGATTGTATGTGTAGATAACGACTTCGTGGTGTTCGTTGCCGCCCGCGGACGGAAACGGACGTGTTCAGACACGTTATGCGTATGTCCTTTGGACTTTATTTTTGAGTTTCTTCCTCTCCTATAGAGGAATTTTTTCTGTTTGTTACTCTCAACCAGTTTTTGGCCGGAATGTATCGATTCTGTTAGATCGGATGTGGCCATAAAAGCAAAGGAAGAAGAAGAACGACTTCTATGTAAAGCATGACAATCGCTAAAGAATCCAATGTCGTCCAACGGCTGCACTTTTTCTCGTGTTCTGTATTATTGGAATTACGGCATTAATGTCTTAATAGTTTCATATTTATGATTCTTTAAATATAACGGCGCGACCAGGTTTTACATTATCGCCAGTATCCTTCGCGTCAGATACATTCTTCGCTTACATCTCGACTACCATTAAAGTATCGATGTTATTCGAGAAAGACATTATTCTACATGATCTCCGCTACTAGGGTTGATGCATTAAAATTTTATAATGAATAAACTTACGATTAGTAAAGCTCTAAAACGTGCCGAAATCGCGATGCCTTTGCCGAGATCGTCCGCGTCAGATACATTATTCGCTTTAATCTCAACTATCTTTAAAAATATCTATGTTATTGGAGAAAGACATTATTCTACATGATCTCCGCTACAAGGATTGACGCATTAAAATTTTAAAATTAATAAGCTTACGATTATTAAAGCGATACAACGGGCCGAAATCGTGACGCATTTGCCGAGATCGTCCGCGTCAGATACATTATTCGCTTTAATTTCGACTACCGTTAAAGATATCGATGTTATTGGAGAAAGACATTATTCTACATGATCTCCGCTACAAGGATTGACGCATTAAAATTTTAAAATTAATAAGCTTACGATTATTAAAGCGATACAACGGGCCGAAATCGTGACGTATTTGCCGAGATCGTCCGCGTCAGATACATTCTTCGCTTAGATCTCGTCTACTGTTAAAGATATCGATACTATTGGAGAAAAACATTATTCTATATGATCTCCGCTACAAGGATTGACGCATTAAAATTTTAAAATTAATAAGCTGACGATTATTAAAGCGATATAGCGGGCCGAATTCTCGAAGTTATATAGGGCTGTTCCGCCTTTAAAATGAACACACTTAGAAAAAGATACAATTCTTAAAATATTAATTGCGCAATTTCAATAGCACGCAATACGTAAAATAATGTAGTTCTTGAACAACACGTCAATTTCTTTAAAAATTGCTGTGATTTAAGAGATAGATTATTAAAGCGATATAGCTGGCGAAAATTGCGACGTCTTTTCCAGGGTCATTCGCGTCTAATGAATCTATCTCTTAAATCACAGCAATTTTTAAAGAAATTGACGCGTTGTTCAAGAACTACATTATTTTACTGTGTGCTATTGAAATTACGCCATTAATATTTTACGAATTGTATCTTTTTCTAAGATGTGTTCATTAAAGGCGGGGCAGCCGTATATAACGTCGTGAATTTGGCCAGTTTTATCGCTTTAATAATCGTCAGCTTATTAATTTTAAAAATCTAATGCGTCAATCCTTCTAGCGGAGATCATGTAGAATAATGTTTTTCTCCAATAACATCGATATCTTTAACGGTAGTCGAAATTAAAGCGAATAATGTATCTGACGCGGACGATCTCGGCAAATGCGTCACGATTTCGGCCCGTTGTATCGCTTTAATAATCGTAAGCTTATTAATTTTAAAATTTTAATGCGTCAATCCTTGTAGCGGAGATCATGTAGAATAATGTCTTTCTCCAATAACATCGATATTTTTAAAGGTAGTTGAGATTAAAGCGAATAATGTATCTGACGCGGACGATCTCGGCAAAGGCTTCGCGATTTCGGCCCGCTTTATCGCTTTAATAATCGTAAGCTTATTAATTTTGAAAATCTAATAATGTCTTTCTCGAATAGTATTGATATCTTCAACGGTAGTCGAGATTAAAGCGAATAATGTATCTGACGCGGACGATCTCGGCAAAGGCATCACGATTTCGGCCCGCTATGTCGCTTTAATATAATCAAAGTTATATTTATTTCAAAATGCTAACGCGTTAATCCTTATAGCGAAGAGCACGAACAATAGTGTCTTTCACGAATAATATCTATATTTGGTGATAGCCGAGATCAAAGCGAAAAGTAAGTTTTTTCGAAGGAGCGATTGTGTGTGTAGATAACGACTTCAGTGTAAAGTGTAAAGCATGACAATCGCTAAAAAATCCATTGTCGTCCAACGGCTGCTTTTTTTCTCGTGTTCTGGATTATTGGAATTACGACATTAATGTCTTAATAGTTTTATATTTATGATTCTTTAAACATAACGGCGCGACCAGGTTTTACATTATCGCCAGTATCCTTCGCGTCAGATACATGTTTCGTTTTGATTTCGACTACCATTAAAGTATCGATGTTATTCGAGAAAGACATTATTCTATATGATCTCCGCTACAAAGATTGACGCATTAAAATTTTAAAATTAATAAGCTGACGATTATTAAAGCGATATAGCGGGCCGAATTCTCGACGTTATATAGGGCTGTTCCGCCTTTAAAATGAACACACTTAGAAAAAGATACAATTCTTAAAATATTAATTGCGCAATTTCAATAGCACGCAATACGTAAAATAATGTAGTTCTTGAACAACACGTCAATTTCTTTAAAAATTGCTGTGATTTAAGAGATAGATTATTAAAGCGATATAGCTGGCGAAAATTGCGACGTCTTTTCCAGGGTCATTCGCGTCTAATGAATCTATCTCTTGAATCACAGCAATTTTTAAAGAAATTGACGCGTTGTTCAAGAACTACATTATTTTACTGTGTTCTATTGAAATTACGCAATTAATATTTTACGAATTGTATCTTTTTCTAAGTTGTGCTCATTATAAAGGCGGAACAGCCCTATATAACGTCGAGATTTCGGCCCGCTATATCGCTTTAATAATCGTCAACTTATTAATATTAAAAATCTAATGCGTCAATCCTTGTAGCGGAGATCATGTAGAATAATGTCTTTCTCGAATAGTATCAATATCTTTAACGGTAGACGAGATTAAAGCGAATAATGTATCTGACGCGGACGATCTCGGCAAATGCGTCACGATTTCGGCCCGTTGTTTCGCTTTAATAATCGTAGGTTTATTTATTTTAAAATCTTAATGTGTCAATCCTTGTAGCGGAAATCATGTAGAATAGTGTTTTTGAATATTATCGATATCTTTAATGGTTAACAAGATGTAAGCAAAGAATGTATCTGACGCAGAAAATTCCGGCAAAAGCGTCGCAATTTTGGCCCGTTTTAGCGCTTTAATAATCGTAAGTTTATTAATTTTAATGCGTCAATCCTTGTAACGAAGATCATGTAGAATAGTGTCTTTCTTGAATAATATCGATATTTTTAACGGTAGACGAGATGTAAGCAAAGAATGTGTTAGACGTGAAGAACCCAGGCAAAAACGTCCCGATTTCGGCCCGCTTTGTCGCTTTAATATAATCGAAGTTATATTTATTTCAAAAGGCTAACGCGTTAATCTTTATAGCGAAGAGCACGAACAATAGTATCTTTCTCGAATAACATCTATATTTGGTGATAGCCGAGATCAAAGCAAAAAGTAAGATTTTTCGAAGGAGCGATTGTATGTGTAGATAACGACTTCGTGGTGTTCATTGCCGCCCGCGGACGGAAACGGACGTGTTCAGACACGTTATGCGTATGTCCTTTGGACTTTATTTTTGAGTTTCTTCCTCTCCTATAGAGGAATTTTTTCTGTTTGTTACTCTCAACCAGTTTTTGGCCGGAATGTATCGATTCTGTTAGATCGGATGTGGCCATAAAAGCAAAGGAAGAAGAAGAACGACTTCTATGTAAAGCATGACAATCGCTAAAGAATCCAATGTCGTCCAACGGCTGCACTTTTTCTCGTGTTCTGTATTATTGGAATTACGGCATTAATGTCTTAATAGTTTCATATTTATGATTCTTTAAATATAACGGCGCGACCAGGTTTTACATTATCGCCAGTATCCTTCGCGTCAGATACATTCTTCGCTTACATCTCGACTACCATTAAAGTATCGATGTTATTCGAGAAAGACATTATTCTACATGATCTCCGCTACTAGGGTTGATGCATTAAAATTTTATAATGAATAAACTTACGATTAGTAAAGCTCTAAAACGTGCCGAAATCGCGATGCCTTTGCCGAGATCGTCCGCGTCAGATACATTATTCGCTTTAATCTCAACTACCTTTAAAAATATCTATGTTATTGGAGAAAGACATTATTCTACATGATCTCCGCTACAAGGATTGACGCATTAAAATTTTAAAATTAATAAGCTTACGATTATTAAAGCGATACAACGGGCCGAAATCGTGACGCATTTGCCGAGATCGTCCGCGTCAGATACATTATTCGCTTTAATTTCGACTACCGTTAAAGATATCGATGTTATTGGAGAAAGACATTATTCTACATGATCTCCGCTACAAGGATTGACGCATTAAAATTTTAAAATTAATAAGCTTACGATTATTAAAGCGATACAACGGGCCGAAATCGTGACGCATTTGCCGAGATCGTCCGCGTCAGATACATTATTCGCTTTAATTTCGACTACCGTTAAAGATATCGATGTTATTGGAGAAAGACATTATTCTACATGATCTCCGCTACAAGGATTGACGCATTAAAATTTTAAAATTAATAAGCTTACGATTATTAAAGCGATACAACGGGCCGAAATCGTGACGCATTTGCCGAGATCGTCCGCGTCAGATACATTATTCGCTTAATCTCGTCTACCGTTAAAGATATCGATGTTATTGGAGAAAGACATTATTCTACATGATCTCCGCTACAAGGATTGACGCATTAAAATTTTAAAATTAATAAGCTTACGATTATTAAAGCGATACAACGGGCCGAAATCGTGACGCATTTGCCGAGATCGTCCGCGTCAGATACATTCTTCGCTTAGATCTCGTCTACTGTTAAAGATATCGATACTATTGGAGAAAAACATTATTCTATATGATCTCCGCTACAAGGATTGACGCATTAAAATTTTAAAATTAATAAGCTGACGATTATTAAAGCGATATAGCGGGCCGAATTCTCGAAGTTATATAGGGCTGTTCCGCCTTTAAAATGAACACACTTAGAAAAAGATACAATTCTTAAAATATTAATTGCGCAATTTCAATAGCACGCAATACGTAAAATAATGTAGTTCTTGAACAACACGTCAATTTCTTTAAAAATTGCTGTGATTTAAGAGATAGATTATTAAAGCGATATAGCTGGCGAAAATTGCGACGTCTTTTCCAGGGTCATTCGCGTCTAATGAATCTATCTCTTAAATCACAGCAATTTTTAAAGAAATTGACGCGTTGTTCAAGAACTACATTATTTTACTGTGTGCTATTGAAATTACGCCATTAATATTTTACGAATTGTATCTTTTTCTAAGATGTGTTCATTAAAGGCGGGGCAGCCGTATATAACGTCGTGAATTTGGCCAGTTTTATCGCTTTAATAATCGCCAGCTTATTAATTTTAAAAATCTAATACGTCAATCCTTGTAGCGGTGATCATGTAGAATAATGTCTTTCTCCAATAACATCGATATATTTAACGGTAGTCGAGATCAAAGCGGATAATGTAACGGATAAATAAAAAGTTTCTATTAAAACTTTTACATATATTTTTGAAAGCAGCTTTTAGAGGAAATCATACAGTATCTCTGTTTATTCGATATAATACTTCAGTGAGAGCGTAAAAGGCCGCGCATGCGCGTCCATCCGGGTACATCAGATTGTGAGAGCATTTCACCGGCGTAAATGTTATCCCGCGTTAATGCTTGTCCGCCCATTGTCTTGTTTAGTTCGTAGTTCGAAGTTCGTAGTGATAACAAGTTTTTTTCTATATCCGCTTGTTCTGCGTTGTAATTACATTGTCAGCTATATTATTTTCCTCAAGATCAGTAGATCAAGTTTCTCTTTTTCTAGAGTTTTATATAAAATATTAAATGTAATTATATATATATATAAAACGATTATTTCTAATAATGTATGCATTAGTAAAGTTTGAAGACGATATATATTACGTGGGCAAGTCGAAGGACATCACAATTTCTAAGAATGTAATAAGATGTAAATACAGTGATGGACGTATATATCCAGCAAGAATTATAACTAAAAATAGTAAGTTAGAATATTAATATACTTAGTTTTTTATTATTTGTATTATTGCTAAGATATACAACATCCGAACTTATAATATTCGCATTTGTATAAAACAAATTATTTTATTATTACAGACGATAAAACTTTGTTAAAGGAAATATTACAAAATATACATCGAAATATACCATTTCCTTTATGCAAGAGAATTAACTTAGAAGATGAAAATAACAGCAGAAACTATCAATTGAATTACAGAAACGATTTACAAGCACATTTAACTTCAAAGAGTTGTGGTATGTGTATTAAAGTTTTCAATTATTTATAACTATACCAGCGTTATTTATAACTAGAAGTTGAATAATAATTTATGTTTATTTTTTTATAATAGATGTTAATGAGAAAACAGACTCATTAATAGATGAGAGTAATAATAATCATAAGATTAATATGCAGAACAATCCCAAGAAATTGACTAGTAACGTTCCCGGTATGTAAAATTTATATTGTAAAAGTTAGATAATCTATTTAATGGATTCTTGTGTTATTGTAGATTTGCATTCTGCTTTGTATTCTGCTTTAAATTATGTCAAATTCTATAAATCATTTCAAATTTTGTATTCTTGATTTTTTTAGAAATGATATTAACAGATATGGCAGGAGACATAGATACACTTATTAATTACAAGGAATGTGCAAGCGATATGTGCAATAATGAAAGTGTTAATGTACCAACACTCTGTGGTATGCGTATTATTAAAATCTTCTATTATTCTTCTAAATATGCTTGAATTAAAAGAATTGAATGATAATTTACTTTTATTTTTTTTCTATATTAGATATTAATGAAAAGACTGACTTATTAGTAGATGAAAATAATAAAAATCATAAGACTGATATGCAGGACCATCCAAAGAAGTTGACTAGTAATGTTTCTGGTATGTAAAATTTTTATTGTAAAAATAGTTTCAGCGAATTTTTTAAATGGATTCTTGTGTTATTATAGATTTGTATTCTGCTTTAAATTATGTCAAATTCTATAAATCATTTCAAATTTTGTATTCTTGATTTTTTTAGAAATGATATTAACAGATATGGCAGGAGACATAGATACACTTATTAATTACAAGGAATGTGCAAGCGATATGTGCAATAATGAAAGTGTTAATGTACCAACACTCTGTGGTATGCGTATTATTAAAATCTTCTATTATTCTTCTAAATATGCTTGAATTAAAAGAATTGAATGATAATTTACTTTTATTTTTTTTCTATATTAGATATTAATGAAAAGACTGACTTATCAGTAGATGAAAATAATAAAAATCGTAAGACTGATATGCAGAACCATCCAAAGAAGTTGACTAGTAATGTTTCTGGTATGTAAAATTTTTATTGTAAAAATAGTTTCAGCGAATTTTTTAAATGGATTCTTGTGTTATTATAGATTTGTATTCTGCTTTAAATTATGTCAAATTCTATAAATCATTTCAAATTTTGTATTCTTGATTTTTTTAGAAATGATATTGACGGATATGCCAGAAGACATAGATGCACTCATTAATTTAGAGCTATGTCCAAGTGAAATTTTCAATGATAATAAAAATGTTTTTAATTCATTAACATTTTTCTATGGTTAGTGTATTATTAAAATTTTTAATTAATTTTTTAAATATACTTGTATTGTAGAAGTTAGATGATAATTTGTTTTTATTTTTTTCTATATTATAGGTAAAAAAACAAACTCATCATTAGATGAGAATAATAACAATCATAAGATTGATATGCAAGATCAATCCAAGAAATTGAATTGTAACGTTCCTGGTACGTTAAACTCCTATTGTAAAAGTAGCTTTAACTAATCTTTTTATTATTTTAGATTTGCATTTTGCATAAAATCACGTCAATTTTTGTATATTTTGTATATTATATATTTTTTTTAGAAATAATAATAGTGGACACAGCAAGAGACATAGATGCACTCATTAATTATGAGGAATGTACAAAAATTTGCAATGATAATGAAAATGTTAATGTGTTAACATCCCATGGTTAGTGTTTTATTAAAACTTTCAATTAATCTTCTAAATATACTTGCATTCTGGAAGTTAGATGATAATATACTTTATCTTTTCTCTATATTAGATATTAATGAAGGGATAGATTTTGTAGATGACTACAATAACAATTGTAACACTGATATGCAGAACCACATCGAGATATCAACTCTTAATATTTCTGGTATGTATGAAACATATCAAAAGTACATAAAAATATATAAATGTATATGAAAATCTTTTATATGAAAGTAAAAGTATATTAATGCTTTTACTTGTGTAGTTTGTATTATTATAAAAATAAATTTTTTACGTTTATTTCAATCTCTAATATAAAGTATACAAAATATCTCTTTTAAGTAACATCCAATATTGACAGGTTTCTGAAAATATTTGCAGAAAAAAATTATAACACCAATGTGTTGAAGCAAATATCGATGTAAAAGTATCTTTGAAATGAGAGGCAATTATATATATATGTATATATATATATATATAAAATTTATATAAATCATAAAGCTGATTTTTTGTGCGTTTAAGTATGACAAAATGCACAGTAACGCACAGTATGAAATTGTTATATGAATTACATCATTGATAATTTGGAAAAAATCTT
This sequence comes from Formica aserva, assembly GCA_037039905.1. Taxonomy (NCBI): domain Eukaryota; kingdom Metazoa; phylum Arthropoda; class Insecta; order Hymenoptera; family Formicidae; genus Formica; species Formica aserva. Next base: position 20,271 of record JAXRKO010000931.1, read on the forward strand.
GCATATTGCATGATCAATATTGTGCATTTTTCTGCATAAGCGCGCCAAATATCTGCTTTATATCCATAAGTTTTAGCCGCCTCGCATCTAAAAATTATTATAGTCCTGATATTTGATATTATGACTTTTGTTTTCAAATTTTATCAGAAATCTATCATTAATTAATCTTACGAGATGTGAGATATTTTGTATCTTATTTTATTTTAGTTATTACGTAGTTAAATCAATATTTGTATTTGTTTTTATTTTATTTATAATTTTTGTTTATTTGTAGCTACATGCAATGGCTCTGAATCAATAAACGTAGAGAATTGTGTTAAGAGATTAACTTACAATGTTGCTGGTATGTTGAAGTCAAATTTTATTAGTGATATATTTTATTATTTTATTATTTTCTTTCTAATTTTCTTTCACTGCTGTAAAATTCTCAATATTTATAATTAATACATTTCTAATAATTTTTATAAACTTTTTTATCAGTCATTGCAAATATGTTGAAATATGTCAAAAACGAAGAAATATGCATATATATTGTATATATATATATATATATATATATATATAGATATATAAATATATAATATGTAATAAGTTTACATGTGTGTCTTTTATCCAGCAAAAATGGATTTTTATTTTTAATCGAGATTTATAATTAAAAAAACTAAAAATAGTTTTTGGTATGTTCTATTAACATATGTATATATACACAAATAATGGCATAATACGAAAAAATTTATTTTAATATAAGCACCAGAAAAAAAAATTTGTGGCTTTACTTCTAATGTTATAATCTAATATATTTGCACTGACAGATAAAAAGTCTTAATTTTTAAAAATTATTTCTATATAATTTCCAAATTTTTTAAAATTCTCTTATTTAAAAAAAGTTTTTAATCTATAAATGTGTTTATTGAGCAGATGTAAATTTAATCTATTCTTGGTTTTGTTCAAATTTAGATAATGATAGCGATAAAGAAAGCAATGATGTAGAGTATTTGCCTTCAGAAAATGAAAGTTTATCAGATAATGACGAAAGAAATTCTTCAAATAATGACGTATCTTCTCAAAAACAAAAATCTATTACTGCAAAGAAATCTTCAATTTCAAGTTTAGATAATTCATTAAATATTATCGGTACATCTGCAGGTACATCTGCATGTAATGATGAAATGATGCATGTTGAAAAATCTAACGCAAAATCTACCAAACATCAATATTGTTTTTACTGCATGAAGCCACAAACACAATTGGCTCGACATTTAGAACTAGTGCACTGTAATGAGCCCGAAGTAAAACAGTTTGCTAATTTGCCCAAAAAGAATAAAGAAAGAAAAAGAATTATAGATACCATACGAAAAAATGGAAATTTTTTATTTAATACATCTTCAGAATTTAATAATGGGCAGCTTATTGTATGCAGACGTCCCAATAACAGATTTGATAAAACAGCTACAGATTTTACGGCTTGCACAAAATGTAAGGGCTTCTTTGCAAAAAATACTATACGGCATCATTCTAGAAACTGCCTTGAAAAAAATTTTAAAAACAATAGGACTATAATGGTTATGGGCAGAAAAATAATTGGTAGAATACATGAGCTGGCAAATAAAACTTTAAGAAACACAGTGTTTCCCGTAATGCGAGAAGACGATGTAACACGAATAATAAGATACGATGAATTATTAATCATATACGCAAATAAGCTTTGCATTAAATACAAATCTCAACATCAGCACGATATGATTCGTGCCAGATTGCGTCTTCTTGGCCGTTTTCTTTTGTCTTTAAAAAAAATAAATAAAGATGTAGAAGATTTCAAATCGCTCTATCAACCTAGAATATATGATGATTGTATCTCTGCGATTAATATAGTTGCGGGATATAATGATGAAGAAAAGATGTATAGAGCCCCCGCAGTAGCAGCTAATTTATCGACTTTAATCAAACATATAGGAAATATCCTTATCACGGAATATATAAAAAAAGAAGATACAGAGAAAAAAAAATTAGCTAAAGATTTCTTGAAGTTAGTGGTTGTGGATATAGGAACAAGTGTAAATAAAACTGTGATAGAAACACAATCGGCTCATAAAAGACACAAGAAGGTATCTCTCCCATCATTGGAAGATATCCAAAAATTATTTAAACTTTTGAAGAAAAAGAGAACCGAAGCTTACAATGCCTTAAAACAATCTTTTTCTTATGATTATTGGATTTCATTAGCAGAGGTGACACTAACTTCAGTGCATGTATTTAATAGACGACGATCAGGAGAAATTGAACGAATACTTATTGAAGACTTTCAAAATTATGAGAAAGTAAATAAAAATATGAATAGTGACAGTTATAATTCTTTATCAGAAGAAAACAAAAAAATCGCAGAAAGATACGTTCGATTTTGCATAAGAGGGAAATTGGGACGTACTGTACCTGTTTTACTCTCGAACGATTTATTTCAATGTGTTACATTTATCTTAAAATTTCGAGAAAAAGCTAAGGTGCCAAAAAATAATCCGTACGTTTTTGGATTGCCTGGTTTTACTAAAAATAGATATAGATATCTTAGAGCTTGTATTCTAATGCGCAAATTCTCAGAAGAATGTAACGCAATGCATTCAACTAGTTTACGAGGTACAATATTGAGGAAACATATTGCAACACATTGTATACAAATGAATCTCAATGATGTTGACGTTTCGGATCTCGCCACATTTATGGGGCATGCAGATAAAGTACATCGAGAGCACTACAGACAACCACTTGCAGTTCGGGATATACTTAAAATCTCACAATATTTAGAAGCGGTGCAAGGAGACATAGAGAACTCTAGTAATGAATCTCTATCGAATAGCGAAATCGAACAGAACAGCGATTCAGAAAATAATATCAATATCAGCAATGAAATAAGTAAATGGGATTTATAAATTATATAAAAATTCAAATTTTATATTTTCAAGTTTTTTTAACACTATTATTTATTTGTATATAATTTATGTGTACGGCTACTTATTATCGAATTATTTCAGATATAACTTCACCTAACACAGAAAAAGTTGCAATACAGGAAAAAGAAGGGGAAAATAAAAAACGGAAACGTTCTAGTGAGTATTTTGCACCTATTTTTATTTGAAATAAAGTTTAATTTATATGAATAATTTTTGGAAATACTTTACTAATGTACGAAACATATAATTTTATAAAAATAATATATTTATTATATAAAATTTTAATGTTTTCGTATTTTTAATTAGACATTTGATTAATTTGATTAATAAATTTGTAATATAGAATTGAGTAATATTTATTTCTAAATCTTTTAAATTTATGTCTATATTCATTCTTATGTATGCACATAGAAAAGTTGCGTTCGGCAATGTAAATCTAAAGCATCGGAAGGCTTTCTCTCTTTCTATTTCACTTTCTTTTCTTGCTCACTCGAATGTAAAAGAGGACTCTGATATCTCAGATTTAACATTGCCGAACGCACCTGCTTTCCAGCAAGGGAAACAATTGACAGAATAAATTGTTTATTTTTGTTATTTGTCGATTATAAACAAAATAAAATGATTTACTGTGTCAACTGTGTTTCTTGTTGAAAAATGTCCATGTATTTATTTAATAATACGCTCTTTTTGCTTTCTTTTTAGCATCACCTTATGGAAAGACAAAAAGATTGCGTTGGACTGAACATGAAAAAAATGATGCACTTCAGGCATTTGCCAAACATATGGAAAATTTAACTTTGCCTTCTTTAAAAGAAATTCAAGAAATGAAGAAAAAATATATATCTCTGACCAATCGTACATCGCCACAAATAAAAACATGGTTGCATAATAATCAAAAAGCTTTACGAAACTCACGTATGTAATTTTTTTTGGTAAATAACTTTGTCACATACTTCAAATTAATAGCTTAAAGTTCTTGTTATTTATCTAGAAAAAACAGATTAATTGCTAAACTTGATAAAACTTGCTAATATAATTAGCAAATATAGCAAGTATTATAAAAAATTATTAATTTTAAATATTCTGAAAAAGTTCAAAATATTTACCACACAAAAGAATTTAATTAAAAGTTATCTTAAAGAAAAAACAATAATTCTGATATTTTTTTATATTACACATTTGTTATTTGTTTCGGTCATTATTTTTATTTCCATTTTGATTTTAATTTTAAAATATTACGATATTATCCTTAGTATTAACGATATAATATATAATATATATATACAATATTAAATTTAGTATTAACAGAACAAAATATGATACTTAATAATAATATAAATTTTAAATTAAGTTTTATTTAATGATGAATATGAGCAGACTAATAAATTTAATTTCATGCGATAAGTAAAACTAATCAATATTCAAATGATTAATCATCTCGTGTGTTTAGTTCTAATGACAAGTACAAATAATATATAATATGTGATAACGTAGCAATATTTAATGTAAAATAATATATATGTGATGTATTAACATATTATATTTCATTTTATTTTTTATTTTCAAAATATTACAATATTGATATTTATTATTCAAAAGTATTAACAAAATATAATTTGGTTAATGTTGATAATAATTATAATATGAATTTTAAGTTATATTTTATGTTATAATGATTTTGAATACTCTGATATAATATTTAATTTTATAATGATAAGTAAAGCTCAGTATTTAGATGATTAATTAACGATGTGTTCTCTTCTAGCAATATAAGTATAATTAATATCTAATATGCAATACCATAACAATATTGTATTAAATCATATCA
>JAXRKO010000932.1:0-25034 GCA_037039905.1 Formica aserva
CTGCCATGCGGATGACAGCGGTAGGCCTTCCAACGTCAGGACTTCCCGGTTACGGCAGCTATGAATCGACATAGCATTTTTGAAATCCGTACGGGCGAGTTTGTATTGTTCAAAATGGAAGGATTTAGTGAGTTGGTTGAATTCGTCGCAGTCAGCCGACAACCCTGATAAGTCAACTCCCTATCCGGAACAGCACCAGACGGCCGTTTCGCCCTATTGGGGCTCGTCAGTGGTGCGCATCCTTCGGTTCCCTTTCGAGGATCGAACCCATGACTGCTAATGGCTTGCGCCAACTAGCCTTCAGTTTATGCAACTGAGCCATGGGGGACGGCAGCCGACCATCATGAATTGTTAGCTAACTGCGATATAGCCCGACAAATCCTCCACTGCCATGCAGGCACCTGCCATGCGGATGACAGCGGTAGGCCTTCCAACGTCAGGACTTCCCGGTTACGGCAGCTATGAATCGACATAGCATTTTTGAAATCCGTACGGGCGAGTTTGTATTGTTCAAAATGGAAGGATTTAGTGAGTTGGTTGAATTCGTCGCAGTCAGCCGACAACCCTGATAAGTCAACTCCCTATCCGGAACAGCACCAGACGGCCGTTTCGCCCTATTGGGGCTCGTCAGTGGTGCGCATCCTTCGGTTCCCTTTCGAGGATCGAACCCATGACTGCTAATGGCTTGCGCCAACTAGCCTTCAGTTTATGCAACTGAGCCATGGGGGACGGCAGCCGACCATCATGAATTGTTAGCTAACTGCGATATAGCCCGACAAATCCTCCACTGCCATGCAGGCACCTGCCATGCGGATGACAGCGGTAGGCCTTCCAACGTCAGGACTTCCCGGTTACGGCAGCTATGAATCGACATAGCATTTTTGAAATCCGTACGGGCGAGTTTGTATTGTTCAAAATGGAAGGATTTAGTGAGTTGGTTGAATTCGTCGCAGTCAGCCGACAACCCTGATAAGTCAACTCCCTATCCGGAACAGCACCAGACGGCCGTTTCGCCCTATTGGGGCTCGTCAGTGGTGCGCATCCTTCGGTTCCCTTTCGAGGATCGAACCCATGACTGCTAATGGCTTGCGCCAACTAGCCTTCAGTTTATGCAACTGAGCCATGGGGGACGGCAGCCGACCATCATGAATTGTTAGCTAACTGCGATATAGCCCGACAAATCCTCCACTGCCATGCAGGCACCTGCCATGCGGATGACAGCGGTAGGCCTTCCAACGTCAGGACTTCCCGGTTACGGCAGCTATGAATCGACATAGCATTTTTGAAATCCGTACGGGCGAGTTTGTATTGTTCAAAATGGAAGGATTTAGTGAGTTGGTTGAATTCGTCGCAGTCAGCCGACAACCCTGATAAGTCAACTCCCTATCCGGAACAGCACCAGACGGCCGTTTCGCCCTATTGGGGCTCGTCAGTGGTGCGCATCCTTCGGTTCCCTTTCGAGGATCGAACCCATGACTGCTAATGGCTTGCGCCAACTAGCCTTCAGTTTATGCAACTGAGCCATGGGGGACGGCAGCCGACCATCATGAATTGTTAGCTAACTGCGATATAGCCCGACAAATCCTCCACTGCCATGCAGGCACCTGCCATGCGGATGACAGCGGTAGGCCTTCCAACGTCAGGACTTCCCGGTTACGGCAGCTATGAATCGACATAGCATTTTTGAAATCCGTACGGGCGAGTTTGTATTGTTCAAAATGGAAGGATTTAGTGAGTTGGTTGAATTCGTCGCAGTCAGCCGACAACCCTGATAAGTCAACTCCCTATCCGGAACAGCACCAGACGGCCGTTTCGCCCTATTGGGGCTCGTCAGTGGTGCGCATCCTTCGGTTCCCTTTCGAGGATCGAACCCATGACTGCTAATGGCTTGCGCCAACTAGCCTTCAGTTTATGCAACTGAGCCATGGGGGACGGCAGCCGACCATCATGAATTGTTAGCTAACTGCGATATAGCCCGACAAATCCTCCACTGCCATGCAGGCACCTGCCATGCGGATGACAGCGGTAGGCCTTCCAACGTCAGGACTTCCCGGTTACGGCAGCTATGAATCGACATAGCATTTTTGAAATCCGTACGGGCGAGTTTGTATTGTTCAAAATGGAAGGATTTAGTGAGTTGGTTGAATTCGTCGCAGTCAGCCGACAACCCTGATAAGTCAACTCCCTATCCGGAACAGCACCAGACGGCCGTTTCGCCCTATTGGGGCTCGTCAGTGGTGCGCATCCTTCGGTTCCCTTTCGAGGATCGAACCCATGACTGCTAATGGCTTGCGCCAACTAGCCTTCAGTTTATGCAACTGAGCCATGGGGGACGGCAGCCGACCATCATGAATTGTTAGCTAACTGCGATATAGCCCGACAAATCCTCCACTGCCATGCAGGCACCTGCCATGCAGCGGTAGGCCTTCCAACGTCAGGACTTCCCGGTTACGGCAGCTATGAATCGACATAGCATTTTTGAAATCCGTACGGGCGAGTTTGTATTGTTCAAAATGGAAGGATTTAGTGAGTTGGTTGAATTCGTCGCAGTCAGCCGACAACCCTGATAAGTCAACTCCCTATCCGGAACAGCACCAGACGGCCGTTTCGCCCTATTGGGGCTCGTCAGTGGTGCGCATCCTTCGGTTCCCTTTCGAGGATCGAACCCATGACTGCTAATGGCTTGCGCCAACTAGCCTTCAGTTTATGCAACTGAGCCATGGGGGACGGCAGCCGACCATCATGAATTGTTAGCTAACTGCGATATAGCCCGACAAATCCTCCACTGCCATGCAGGCACCTGCCATGCGGATGACAGCGGTAGGCCTTCCAACGTCAGGACTTCCCGGTTACGGCAGCTATGAATCGACATAGCATTTTTGAAATCCGTACGGGCGAGTTTGTATTGTTCAAAATGGAAGGATTTAGTGAGTTGGTTGAATTCGTCGCAGTCAGCCGACAACCCTGATAAGTCAACTCCCTATCCGGAACAGCACCAGACGGCCGTTTCGCCCTATTGGGGCTCGTCAGTGGTGCGCATCCTTCGGTTCCCTTTCGAGGATCGAACCCATGACTGCTAATGGCTTGCGCCAACTAGCCTTCAGTTTATGCAACTGAGCCATGGGGGACGGCAGCCGACCATCATGAATTGTTAGCTAACTGCGATATAGCCCGACAAATCCTCCACTGCCATGCAGGCACCTGCCATGCAGCGGTAGGCCTTCCAACGTCAGGACTTCCCGGTTACGGCAGCTATGAATCGACATAGCATTTTTGAAATCCGTACGGGCGAGTTTGTATTGTTCAAAATGGAAGGATTTAGTGAGTTGGTTGAATTCGTCGCAGTCAGCCGACAACCCTGATAAGTCAACTCCCTATCCGGAACAGCACCAGACGGCCGTTTCGCCCTATTGGGGCTCGTCAGTGGTGCGCATCCTTCGGTTCCCTTTCGAGGATCGAACCCATGACTGCTAATGGCTTGCGCCAACTAGCCTTCAGTTTATGCAACTGAGCCATGGGGGACGGCAGCCGACCATCATGAATTGTTAGCTAACTGCGATATAGCCCGACAAATCCTCCACTGCCATGCAGGCACCTGCCATGCGGATGACAGCGGTAGGCCTTCCAACGTCAGGACTTCCCGGTTACGGCAGCTATGAATCGACATAGCATTTTTGAAATCCGTACGGGCGAGTTTGTATTGTTCAAAATGGAAGGATTTAGTGAGTTGGTTGAATTCGTCGCAGTCAGCCGACAACCCTGATAAGTCAACTCCCTATCCGGAACAGCACCAGACGGCCGTTTCGCCCTATTGGGGCTCGTCAGTGGTGCGCATCCTTCGGTTCCCTTTCGAGGATCGAACCCATGACTGCTAATGGCTTGCGCCAACTAGCCTTCAGTTTATGCAACTGAGCCATGGGGGACGGCAGCCGACCATCATGAATTGTTAGCTAACTGCGATATAGCCCGACAAATCCTCCACTGCCATGCAGGCACCTGCCATGCGGATGACAGCGGTAGGCCTTCCAACGTCAGGACTTCCCGGTTACGGCAGCTATGAATCGACATAGCATTTTTGAAATCCGTACGGGCGAGTTTGTATTGTTCAAAATGGAAGGATTTAGTGAGTTGGTTGAATTCGTCGCAGTCAGCCGACAACCCTGATAAGTCAACTCCCTATCCGGAACAGCACCAGACGGCCGTTTCGCCCTATTGGGGCTCGTCAGTGGTGCGCATCCTTCGGTTCCCTTTCGAGGATCGAACCCATGACTGCTAATGGCTTGCGCCAACTAGCCTTCAGTTTATGCAACTGAGCCATGGGGGACGGCAGCCGACCATCATGAATTGTTAGCTAACTGCGATATAGCCCGACAAATCCTCCACTGCCATGCAGGCACCTGCCATGCGGATGACAGCGGTAGGCCTTCCAACGTCAGGACTTCCCGGTTACGGCAGCTATGAATCGACATAGCATTTTTGAAATCCGTACGGGCGAGTTTGTATTGTTCAAAATGGAAGGATTTAGTGAGTTGGTTGAATTCGTCGCAGTCAGCCGACAACCCTGATAAGTCAACTCCCTATCCGGAACAGCACCAGACGGCCGTTTCGCCCTATTGGGGCTCGTCAGTGGTGCGCATCCTTCGGTTCCCTTTCGAGGATCGAACCCATGACTGCTAATGGCTTGCGCCAACTAGCCTTCAGTTTATGCAACTGAGCCATGGGGGACGGCAGCCGACCATCATGAATTGTTAGCTAACTGCGATATAGCCCGACAAATCCTCCACTGCCATGCAGGCACCTGCCATGCATGCGGTAGGCCTTCCAACGTCAGGACTTCCCGGTTACGGCAGCTATGAATCGACATAGCATTTTTGAAATCCGTACGGGCGAGTTTGTATTGTTCAAAATGGAAGGATTTAGTGAGTTGGTTGAATTCGTCGCAGTCAGCCGACAACCCTGATAAGTCAACTCCCTATCCGGAACAGCACCAGACGGCCGTTTCGCCCTATTGGGGCTCGTCAGTGGTGCGCATCCTTCGGTTCCCTTTCGAGGATCGAACCCATGACTGCTAATGGCTTGCGCCAACTAGCCTTCAGTTTATGCAACTGAGCCATGGGGGACGGCAGCCGACCATCATGAATTGTTAGCTAACTGCGATATAGCCCGACAAATCCTCCACTGCCATGCAGGCACCTGCCATGCGGATGACAGCGGTAGGCCTTCCAACGTCAGGACTTCCCGGTTACGGCAGCTATGAATCGACATAGCATTTTTGAAATCCGTACGGGCGAGTTTGTATTGTTCAAAATGGAAGGATTTAGTGAGTTGGTTGAATTCGTCGCAGTCAGCCGACAACCCTGATAAGTCAACTCCCTATCCGGAACAGCACCAGACGGCCGTTTCGCCCTATTGGGGCTCGTCAGTGGTGCGCATCCTTCGGTTCCCTTTCGAGGATCGAACCCATGACTGCTAATGGCTTGCGCCAACTAGCCTTCAGTTTATGCAACTGAGCCATGGGGGACGGCAGCCGACCATCATGAATTGTTAGCTAACTGCGATATAGCCCGACAAATCCTCCACTGCCATGCAGGCACCTGCCATGCATGCGGGTAGGCCTTCCAACGTCAGGACTTCCCGGTTACGGCAGCTATGAATCGACATAGCATTTTTGAAATCCGTACGGGCGAGTTTGTATTGTTCAAAATGGAAGGATTTAGTGAGTTGGTTGAATTCGTCGCAGTCAGCCGACAACCCTGATAAGTCAACTCCCTATCCGGAACAGCACCAGACGGCCGTTTCGCCCTATTGGGGCTCGTCAGTGGTGCGCATCCTTCGGTTCCCTTTCGAGGATCGAACCCATGACTGCTAATGGCTTGCGCCAACTAGCCTTCAGTTTATGCAACTGAGCCATGGGGGACGGCAGCCGACCATCATGAATTGTTAGCTAACTGCGATATAGCCCGACAAATCCTCCACTGCCATGCAGGCACCTGCCATGCATGCGGTAGGCCTTCCAACGTCAGGACTTCCCGGTTACGGCAGCTATGAATCGACATAGCATTTTTGAAATCCGTACGGGCGAGTTTGTATTGTTCAAAATGGAAGGATTTAGTGAGTTGGTTGAATTCGTCGCAGTCAGCCGACAACCCTGATAAGTCAACTCCCTATCCGGAACAGCACCAGACGGCCGTTTCGCCCTATTGGGGCTCGTCAGTGGTGCGCATCCTTCGGTTCCCTTTCGAGGATCGAACCCATGACTGCTAATGGCTTGCGCCAACTAGCCTTCAGTTTATGCAACTGAGCCATGGGGGACGGCAGCCGACCATCATGAATTGTTAGCTAACTGCGATATAGCCCGACAAATCCTCCACTGCCATGCAGGCACCTGACAGCGGTAGGCCTTCCAACGTCAGGACTTCCCGGTTACGGCAGCTATGAATCGACATAGCATTTTTGAAATCCGTACGGGCGAGTTTGTATTGTTCAAAATGGAAGGATTTAGTGAGTTGGTTGAATTCGTCGCAGTCAGCCGACAACCCTGATAAGTCAACTCCCTATCCGGAACAGCACCAGACGGCCGTTTCGCCCTATTGGGGCTCGTCAGTGGTGCGCATCCTTCGGTTCCCTTTCGAGGATCGAACCCATGACTGCTAATGGCTTGCGCCAACTAGCCTTCAGTTTATGCAACTGAGCCATGGGGGACGGCAGCCGACCATCATGAATTGTTAGCTAACTGCGATATAGCCCGACAAATCCTCCACTGCCATGCAGGCACCTGCCATGCGGATGACAGCGGTAGGCCTTCCAACGTCAGGACTTCCCGGTTACGGCAGCTATGAATCGACATAGCATTTTTGAAATCCGTACGGGCGAGTTTGTATTGTTCAAAATGGAAGGATTTAGTGAGTTGGTTGAATTCGTCGCAGTCAGCCGACAACCCTGATAAGTCAACTCCCTATCCGGAACAGCACCAGACGGCCGTTTCGCCCTATTGGGGCTCGTCAGTGGTGCGCATCCTTCGGTTCCCTTTCGAGGATCGAACCCATGACTGCTAATGGCTTGCGCCAACTAGCCTTCAGTTTATGCAACTGAGCCATGGGGGACGGCAGCCGACCATCATGAATTGTTAGCTAACTGCGATATAGCCCGACAAATCCTCCACTGCCATGCAGGCACCTGCCATGCGGATGACAGCGGTAGGCCTTCCAACGTCAGGACTTCCCGGTTACGGCAGCTATGAATCGACATAGCATTTTTGAAATCCGTACGGGCGAGTTTGTATTGTTCAAAATGGAAGGATTTAGTGAGTTGGTTGAATTCGTCGCAGTCAGCCGACAACCCTGATAAGTCAACTCCCTATCCGGAACAGCACCAGACGGCCGTTTCGCCCTATTGGGGCTCGTCAGTGGTGCGCATCCTTCGGTTCCCTTTCGAGGATCGAACCCATGACTGCTAATGGCTTGCGCCAACTAGCCTTCAGTTTATGCAACTGAGCCATGGGGGACGGCAGCCGACCATCATGAATTGTTAGCTAACTGCGATATAGCCCGACAAATCCTCCACTGCCATGCAGGCACCTGCCATGCAGCGGTAGGCCTTCCAACGTCAGGACTTCCCGGTTACGGCAGCTATGAATCGACATAGCATTTTTGAAATCCGTACGGGCGAGTTTGTATTGTTCAAAATGGAAGGATTTAGTGAGTTGGTTGAATTCGTCGCAGTCAGCCGACAACCCTGATAAGTCAACTCCCTATCCGGAACAGCACCAGACGGCCGTTTCGCCCTATTGGGGCTCGTCAGTGGTGCGCATCCTTCGGTTCCCTTTCGAGGATCGAACCCATGACTGCTAATGGCTTGCGCCAACTAGCCTTCAGTTTATGCAACTGAGCCATGGGGGACGGCAGCCGACCATCATGAATTGTTAGCTAACTGCGATATAGCCCGACAAATCCTCCACTGCCATGCAGGCACCTGCCATGCGGATGACAGCGGTAGGCCTTCCAACGTCAGGACTTCCCGGTTACGGCAGCTATGAATCGACATAGCATTTTTGAAATCCGTACGGGCGAGTTTGTATTGTTCAAAATGGAAGGATTTAGTGAGTTGGTTGAATTCGTCGCAGTCAGCCGACAACCCTGATAAGTCAACTCCCTATCCGGAACAGCACCAGACGGCCGTTTCGCCCTATTGGGGCTCGTCAGTGGTGCGCATCCTTCGGTTCCCTTTCGAGGATCGAACCCATGACTGCTAATGGCTTGCGCCAACTAGCCTTCAGTTTATGCAACTGAGCCATGGGGGACGGCAGCCGACCATCATGAATTGTTAGCTAACTGCGATATAGCCCGACAAATCCTCCACTGCCATGCAGGCACCTGCCATGCAGCGGTAGGCCTTCCAACGTCAGGACTTCCCGGTTACGGCAGCTATGAATCGACATAGCATTTTTGAAATCCGTACGGGCGAGTTTGTATTGTTCAAAATGGAAGGATTTAGTGAGTTGGTTGAATTCGTCGCAGTCAGCCGACAACCCTGATAAGTCAACTCCCTATCCGGAACAGCACCAGACGGCCGTTTCGCCCTATTGGGGCTCGTCAGTGGTGCGCATCCTTCGGTTCCCTTTCGAGGATCGAACCCATGACTGCTAATGGCTTGCGCCAACTAGCCTTCAGTTTATGCAACTGAGCCATGGGGGACGGCAGCCGACCATCATGAATTGTTAGCTAACTGCGATATAGCCCGACAAATCCTCCACTGCCATGCAGGCACCTGCCATGCGGATGACAGCGGTAGGCCTTCCAACGTCAGGACTTCCCGGTTACGGCAGCTATGAATCGACATAGCATTTTTGAAATCCGTACGGGCGAGTTTGTATTGTTCAAAATGGAAGGATTTAGTGAGTTGGTTGAATTCGTCGCAGTCAGCCGACAACCCTGATAAGTCAACTCCCTATCCGGAACAGCACCAGACGGCCGTTTCGCCCTATTGGGGCTCGTCAGTGGTGCGCATCCTTCGGTTCCCTTTCGAGGATCGAACCCATGACTGCTAATGGCTTGCGCCAACTAGCCTTCAGTTTATGCAACTGAGCCATGGGGGACGGCAGCCGACCATCATGAATTGTTAGCTAACTGCGATATAGCCCGACAAATCCTCCCTGCCATGCAGGCACCTGCCATGCGGATGACAGCGGTAGGCCTTCCAACGTCAGGACTTCCCGGTTACGGCAGCTATGAATCGACATAGCATTTTTGAAATCCGTACGGGCGAGTTTGTATTGTTCAAAATGGAAGGATTTAGTGAGTTGGTTGAATTCGTCGCAGTCAGCCGACAACCCTGATAAGTCAACTCCCTATCCGGAACAGCACCAGACGGCCGTTTCGCCCTATTGGGGCTCGTCAGTGGTGCGCATCCTTCGGTTCCCTTTCGAGGATCGAACCCATGACTGCTAATGGCTTGCGCCAACTAGCCTTCAGTTTATGCAACTGAGCCATGGGGGACGGCAGCCGACCATCATGAATTGTTAGCTAACTGCGATATAGCCCGACAAATCCTCCACTGCCATGCAGGCATGACAGCGGTAGGCCTTCCAACGTCAGGACTTCCCGGTTACGGCAGCTATGAATCGACATAGCATTTTTGAAATCCGTACGGGCGAGTTTGTATTGTTCAAAATGGAAGGATTTAGTGAGTTGGTTGAATTCGTCGCAGTCAGCCGACAACCCTGATAAGTCAACTCCCTATCCGGAACAGCACCAGACGGCCGTTTCGCCCTATTGGGGCTCGTCAGTGGTGCGCATCCTTCGGTTCCCTTTCGAGGATCGAACCCATGACTGCTAATGGCTTGCGCCAACTAGCCTTCAGTTTATGCAACTGAGCCATGGGGGACGGCAGCCGACCATCATGAATTGTTAGCTAACTGCGATATAGCCCGACAAATCCTCCACTGCCATGCAGGCACCTGCCATGCGGATGACAGCGGTAGGCCTTCCAACGTCAGGACTTCCCGGTTACGGCAGCTATGAATCGACATAGCATTTTTGAAATCCGTACGGGCGAGTTTGTATTGTTCAAAATGGAAGGATTTAGTGAGTTGGTTGAATTCGTCGCAGTCAGCCGACAACCCTGATAAGTCAACTCCCTATCCGGAACAGCACCAGACGGCCGTTTCGCCCTATTGGGGCTCGTCAGTGGTGCGCATCCTTCGGTTCCCTTTCGAGGATCGAACCCATGACTGCTAATGGCTTGCGCCAACTAGCCTTCAGTTTATGCAACTGAGCCATGGGGGACGGCAGCCGACCATCATGAATTGTTAGCTAACTGCGATATAGCCCGACAAATCCTCCACTGCCATGCAGGCACCTGCCATGCGGATGACAGCGGTAGGCCTTCCAACGTCAGGACTTCCCGGTTACGGCAGCTATGAATCGACATAGCATTTTTGAAATCCGTACGGGCGAGTTTGTATTGTTCAAAATGGAAGGATTTAGTGAGTTGGTTGAATTCGTCGCAGTCAGCCGACAACCCTGATAAGTCAACTCCCTATCCGGAACAGCACCAGACGGCCGTTTCGCCCTATTGGGGCTCGTCAGTGGTGCGCATCCTTCGGTTCCCTTTCGAGGATCGAACCCATGACTGCTAATGGCTTGCGCCAACTAGCCTTCAGTTTATGCAACTGAGCCATGGGGGACGGCAGCCGACCATCATGAATTGTTAGCTAACTGCGATATAGCCCGACAAATCCTCCACTGCCATGCAGGCACCTGCCATGCAGCGGTAGGCCTTCCAACGTCAGGACTTCCCGGTTACGGCAGCTATGAATCGACATAGCATTTTTGAAATCCGTACGGGCGAGTTTGTATTGTTCAAAATGGAAGGATTTAGTGAGTTGGTTGAATTCGTCGCAGTCAGCCGACAACCCTGATAAGTCAACTCCCTATCCGGAACAGCACCAGACGGCCGTTTCGCCCTATTGGGGCTCGTCAGTGGTGCGCATCCTTCGGTTCCCTTTCGAGGATCGAACCCATGACTGCTAATGGCTTGCGCCAACTAGCCTTCAGTTTATGCAACTGAGCCATGGGGGACGGCAGCCGACCATCATGAATTGTTAGCTAACTGCGATATAGCCCGACAAATCCTCCACTGCCATGCAGGCACCTGCCATGCGGATGACAGCGGTAGGCCTTCCAACGTCAGGACTTCCCGGTTACGGCAGCTATGAATCGACATAGCATTTTTGAAATCCGTACGGGCGAGTTTGTATTGTTCAAAATGGAAGGATTTAGTGAGTTGGTTGAATTCGTCGCAGTCAGCCGACAACCCTGATAAGTCAACTCCCTATCCGGAACAGCACCAGACGGCCGTTTCGCCCTATTGGGGCTCGTCAGTGGTGCGCATCCTTCGGTTCCCTTTCGAGGATCGAACCCATGACTGCTAATGGCTTGCGCCAACTAGCCTTCAGTTTATGCAACTGAGCCATGGGGGACGGCAGCCGACCATCATGAATTGTTAGCTAACTGCGATATAGCCCGACAAATCCTCCACTGCCATGCAGGCACCTGCCATGCGGATGACAGCGGTAGGCCTTCCAACGTCAGGACTTCCCGGTTACGGCAGCTATGAATCGACATAGCATTTTTGAAATCCGTACGGGCGAGTTTGTATTGTTCAAAATGGAAGGATTTAGTGAGTTGGTTGAATTCGTCGCAGTCAGCCGACAACCCTGATAAGTCAACTCCCTATCCGGAACAGCACCAGACGGCCGTTTCGCCCTATTGGGGCTCGTCAGTGGTGCGCATCCTTCGGTTCCCTTTCGAGGATCGAACCCATGACTGCTAATGGCTTGCGCCAACTAGCCTTCAGTTTATGCAACTGAGCCATGGGGGACGGCAGCCGACCATCATGAATTGTTAGCTAACTGCGATATAGCCCGACAAATCCTCCACTGCCATGCAGGCACCTGCCATGCGGATGACAGCGGTAGGCCTTCCAACGTCAGGACTTCCCGGTTACGGCAGCTATGAATCGACATAGCATTTTTGAAATCCGTACGGGCGAGTTTGTATTGTTCAAAATGGAAGGATTTAGTGAGTTGGTTGAATTCGTCGCAGTCAGCCGACAACCCTGATAAGTCAACTCCCTATCCGGAACAGCACCAGACGGCCGTTTCGCCCTATTGGGGCTCGTCAGTGGTGCGCATCCTTCGGTTCCCTTTCGAGGATCGAACCCATGACTGCTAATGGCTTGCGCCAACTAGCCTTCAGTTTATGCAACTGAGCCATGGGGGACGGCAGCCGACCATCATGAATTGTTAGCTAACTGCGATATAGCCCGACAAATCCTCCACTGCCATGCAGGCACCTGCCATGCGGATGACAGCGGTAGGCCTTCCAACGTCAGGACTTCCCGGTTACGGCAGCTATGAATCGACATAGCATTTTTGAAATCCGTACGGGCGAGTTTGTATTGTTCAAAATGGAAGGATTTAGTGAGTTGGTTGAATTCGTCGCAGTCAGCCGACAACCCTGATAAGTCAACTCCCTATCCGGAACAGCACCAGACGGCCGTTTCGCCCTATTGGGGCTCGTCAGTGGTGCGCATCCTTCGGTTCCCTTTCGAGGATCGAACCCATGACTGCTAATGGCTTGCGCCAACTAGCCTTCAGTTTATGCAACTGAGCCATGGGGGACGGCAGCCGACCATCATGAATTGTTAGCTAACTGCGATATAGCCCGACAAATCCTCCACTGCCATGCAGGCACCTGCCATGCGGATGACAGCGGTAGGCCTTCCAACGTCAGGACTTCCCGGTTACGGCAGCTATGAATCGACATAGCATTTTTGAAATCCGTACGGGCGAGTTTGTATTGTTCAAAATGGAAGGATTTAGTGAGTTGGTTGAATTCGTCGCAGTCAGCCGACAACCCTGATAAGTCAACTCCCTATCCGGAACAGCACCAGACGGCCGTTTCGCCCTATTGGGGCTCGTCAGTGGTGCGCATCCTTCGGTTCCCTTTCGAGGATCGAACCCATGACTGCTAATGGCTTGCGCCAACTAGCCTTCAGTTTATGCAACTGAGCCATGGGGGACGGCAGCCGACCATCATGAATTGTTAGCTAACTGCGATATAGCCCGACAAATCCTCCACTGCCATGCAGGCACCTGCCATGCGGATGACAGCGGTAGGCCTTCCAACGTCAGGACTTCCCGGTTACGGCAGCTATGAATCGACATAGCATTTTTGAAATCCGTACGGGCGAGTTTGTATTGTTCAAAATGGAAGGATTTAGTGAGTTGGTTGAATTCGTCGCAGTCAGCCGACAACCCTGATAAGTCAACTCCCTATCCGGAACAGCACCAGACGGCCGTTTCGCCCTATTGGGGCTCGTCAGTGGTGCGCATCCTTCGGTTCCCTTTCGAGGATCGAACCCATGACTGCTAATGGCTTGCGCCAACTAGCCTTCAGTTTATGCAACTGAGCCATGGGGGACGGCAGCCGACCATCATGAATTGTTAGCTAACTGCGATATAGCCCGACAAATCCTCCACTGCCATGCAGGCACCTGCCATGCGGATGACAGCGGTAGGCCTTCCAACGTCAGGACTTCCCGGTTACGGCAGCTATGAATCGACATAGCATTTTTGAAATCCGTACGGGCGAGTTTGTATTGTTCAAAATGGAAGGATTTAGTGAGTTGGTTGAATTCGTCGCAGTCAGCCGACAACCCTGATAAGTCAACTCCCTATCCGGAACAGCACCAGACGGCCGTTTCGCCCTATTGGGGCTCGTCAGTGGTGCGCATCCTTCGGTTCCCTTTCGAGGATCGAACCCATGACTGCTAATGGCTTGCGCCAACTAGCCTTCAGTTTATGCAACTGAGCCATGGGGGACGGCAGCCGACCATCATGAATTGTTAGCTAACTGCGATATAGCCCGACAAATCCTCCACTGCCATGCAGGCACCTGCCATGCGGATGACAGCGGTAGGCCTTCCAACGTCAGGACTTCCCGGTTACGGCAGCTATGAATCGACATAGCATTTTTGAAATCCGTACGGGCGAGTTTGTATTGTTCAAAATGGAAGGATTTAGTGAGTTGGTTGAATTCGTCGCAGTCAGCCGACAACCCTGATAAGTCAACTCCCTATCCGGAACAGCACCAGACGGCCGTTTCGCCCTATTGGGGCTCGTCAGTGGTGCGCATCCTTCGGTTCCCTTTCGAGGATCGAACCCATGACTGCTAATGGCTTGCGCCAACTAGCCTTCAGTTTATGCAACTGAGCCATGGGGGACGGCAGCCGACCATCATGAATTGTTAGCTAACTGCGATATAGCCCGACAAATCCTCCACTGCCATGCAGGCACCTGCCATGCGGATGACAGCGGTAGGCCTTCCAACGTCAGGACTTCCCGGTTACGGCAGCTATGAATCGACATAGCATTTTTGAAATCCGTACGGGCGAGTTTGTATTGTTCAAAATGGAAGGATTTAGTGAGTTGGTTGAATTCGTCGCAGTCAGCCGACAACCCTGATAAGTCAACTCCCTATCCGGAACAGCACCAGACGGCCGTTTCGCCCTATTGGGGCTCGTCAGTGGTGCGCATCCTTCGGTTCCCTTTCGAGGATCGAACCCATGACTGCTAATGGCTTGCGCCAACTAGCCTTCAGTTTATGCAACTGAGCCATGGGGGACGGCAGCCGACCATCATGAATTGTTAGCTAACTGCGATATAGCCCGACAAATCCTCCACTGCCATGCAGGCACCTGCCATGCGGATGACAGCGGTAGGCCTTCCAACGTCAGGACTTCCCGGTTACGGCAGCTATGAATCGACATAGCATTTTTGAAATCCGTACGGGCGAGTTTGTATTGTTCAAAATGGAAGGATTTAGTGAGTTGGTTGAATTCGTCGCAGTCAGCCGACAACCCTGATAAGTCAACTCCCTATCCGGAACAGCACCAGACGGCCGTTTCGCCCTATTGGGGCTCGTCAGTGGTGCGCATCCTTCGGTTCCCTTTCGAGGATCGAACCCATGACTGCTAATGGCTTGCGCCAACTAGCCTTCAGTTTATGCAACTGAGCCATGGGGGACGGCAGCCGACCATCATGAATTGTTAGCTAACTGCGATATAGCCCGACAAATCCTCCACTGCCATGCAGGCACCTGCCATGCGGATGACAGCGGTAGGCCTTCCAACGTCAGGACTTCCCGGTTACGGCAGCTATGAATCGACATAGCATTTTTGAAATCCGTACGGGCGAGTTTGTATTGTTCAAAATGGAAGGATTTAGTGAGTTGGTTGAATTCGTCGCAGTCAGCCGACAACCCTGATAAGTCAACTCCCTATCCGGAACAGCACCAGACGGCCGTTTCGCCCTATTGGGGCTCGTCAGTGGTGCGCATCCTTCGGTTCCCTTTCGAGGATCGAACCCATGACTGCTAATGGCTTGCGCCAACTAGCCTTCAGTTTATGCAACTGAGCCATGGGGGACGGCAGCCGACCATCATGAATTGTTAGCTAACTGCGATATAGCCCGACAAATCCTCCACTGCCATGCAGGCACCTGCCATGCGGATGACAGCGGTAGGCCTTCCAACGTCAGGACTTCCCGGTTACGGCAGCTATGAATCGACATAGCATTTTTGAAATCCGTACGGGCGAGTTTGTATTGTTCAAAATGGAAGGATTTAGTGAGTTGGTTGAATTCGTCGCAGTCAGCCGACAACCCTGATAAGTCAACTCCCTATCCGGAACAGCACCAGACGGCCGTTTCGCCCTATTGGGGCTCGTCAGTGGTGCGCATCCTTCGGTTCCCTTTCGAGGATCGAACCCATGACTGCTAATGGCTTGCGCCAACTAGCCTTCAGTTTATGCAACTGAGCCATGGGGGACGGCAGCCGACCATCATGAATTGTTAGCTAACTGCGATATAGCCCGACAAATCCTCCACTGCCATGCAGGCACCTGCCATGCGGATGACAGCGGTAGGCCTTCCAACGTCAGGACTTCCCGGTTACGGCAGCTATGAATCGACATAGCATTTTTGAAATCCGTACGGGCGAGTTTGTATTGTTCAAAATGGAAGGATTTAGTGAGTTGGTTGAATTCGTCGCAGTCAGCCGACAACCCTGATAAGTCAACTCCCTATCCGGAACAGCACCAGACGGCCGTTTCGCCCTATTGGGGCTCGTCAGTGGTGCGCATCCTTCGGTTCCCTTTCGAGGATCGAACCCATGACTGCTAATGGCTTGCGCCAACTAGCCTTCAGTTTATGCAACTGAGCCATGGGGGACGGCAGCCGACCATCATGAATTGTTAGCTAACTGCGATATAGCCCGACAAATCCTCCACTGCCATGCAGGCACCTGCCATGCGGATGACAGCGGTAGGCCTTCCAACGTCAGGACTTCCCGGTTACGGCAGCTATGAATCGACATAGCATTTTTGAAATCCGTACGGGCGAGTTTGTATTGTTCAAAATGGAAGGATTTAGTGAGTTGGTTGAATTCGTCGCAGTCAGCCGACAACCCTGATAAGTCAACTCCCTATCCGGAACAGCACCAGACGGCCGTTTCGCCCTATTGGGGCTCGTCAGTGGTGCGCATCCTTCGGTTCCCTTTCGAGGATCGAACCCATGACTGCTAATGGCTTGCGCCAACTAGCCTTCAGTTTATGCAACTGAGCCATGGGGGACGGCAGCCGACCATCATGAATTGTTAGCTAACTGCGATATAGCCCGACAAATCCTCCACTGCCATGCAGGCACCTGCCATGCGGATGACAGCGGTAGGCCTTCCAACGTCAGGACTTCCCGGTTACGGCAGCTATGAATCGACATAGCATTTTTGAAATCCGTACGGGCGAGTTTGTATTGTTCAAAATGGAAGGATTTAGTGAGTTGGTTGAATTCGTCGCAGTCAGCCGACAACCCTGATAAGTCAACTCCCTATCCGGAACAGCACCAGACGGCCGTTTCGCCCTATTGGGGCTCGTCAGTGGTGCGCATCCTTCGGTTCCCTTTCGAGGATCGAACCCATGACTGCTAATGGCTTGCGCCAACTAGCCTTCAGTTTATGCAACTGAGCCATGGGGGACGGCAGCCGACCATCATGAATTGTTAGCTAACTGCGATATAGCCCGACAAATCCTCCACTGCCATGCAGGCACCTGCCATGCGGATGACAGCGGTAGGCCTTCCAACGTCAGGACTTCCCGGTTACGGCAGCTATGAATCGACATAGCATTTTTGAAATCCGTACGGGCGAGTTTGTATTGTTCAAAATGGAAGGATTTAGTGAGTTGGTTGAATTCGTCGCAGTCAGCCGACAACCCTGATAAGTCAACTCCCTATCCGGAACAGCACCAGACGGCCGTTTCGCCCTATTGGGGCTCGTCAGTGGTGCGCATCCTTCGGTTCCCTTTCGAGGATCGAACCCATGACTGCTAATGGCTTGCGCCAACTAGCCTTCAGTTTATGCAACTGAGCCATGGGGGACGGCAGCCGACCATCATGAATTGTTAGCTAACTGCGATATAGCCCGACAAATCCTCCACTGCCATGCAGGCACCTGCCATGCGGATGACAGCGGTAGGCCTTCCAACGTCAGGACTTCCCGGTTACGGCAGCTATGAATCGACATAGCATTTTTGAAATCCGTACGGGCGAGTTTGTATTGTTCAAAATGGAAGGATTTAGTGAGTTGGTTGAATTCGTCGCAGTCAGCCGACAACCCTGATAAGTCAACTCCCTATCCGGAACAGCACCAGACGGCCGTTTCGCCCTATTGGGGCTCGTCAGTGGTGCGCATCCTTCGGTTCCCTTTCGAGGATCGAACCCATGACTGCTAATGGCTTGCGCCAACTAGCCTTCAGTTTATGCAACTGAGCCATGGGGGACGGCAGCCGACCATCATGAATTGTTAGCTAACTGCGATATAGCCCGACAAATCCTCCACTGCCATGCAGGCACCTGCCATGCGGATGACAGCGGTAGGCCTTCCAACGTCAGGACTTCCCGGTTACGGCAGCTATGAATCGACATAGCATTTTTGAAATCCGTACGGGCGAGTTTGTATTGTTCAAAATGGAAGGATTTAGTGAGTTGGTTGAATTCGTCGCAGTCAGCCGACAACCCTGATAAGTCAACTCCCTATCCGGAACAGCACCAGACGGCCGTTTCGCCCTATTGGGGCTCGTCAGTGGTGCGCATCCTTCGGTTCCCTTTCGAGGATCGAACCCATGACTGCTAATGGCTTGCGCCAACTAGCCTTCAGTTTATGCAACTGAGCCATGGGGGACGGCAGCCGACCATCATGAATTGTTAGCTAACTGCGATATAGCCCGACAAATCCTCCACTGCCATGCAGGCACCTGCCATGCGGATGACAGCGGTAGGCCTTCCAACGTCAGGACTTCCCGGTTACGGCAGCTATGAATCGACATAGCATTTTTGAAATCCGTACGGGCGAGTTTGTATTGTTCAAAATGGAAGGATTTAGTGAGTTGGTTGAATTCGTCGCAGTCAGCCGACAACCCTGATAAGTCAACTCCCTATCCGGAACAGCACCAGACGGCCGTTTCGCCCTATTGGGGCTCGTCAGTGGTGCGCATCCTTCGGTTCCCTTTCGAGGATCGAACCCATGACTGCTAATGGCTTGCGCCAACTAGCCTTCAGTTTATGCAACTGAGCCATGGGGGACGGCAGCCGACCATCATGAATTGTTAGCTAACTGCGATATAGCCCGACAAATCCTCCACTGCCATGCAGGCACCTGCCATGCGGATGACAGCGGTAGGCCTTCCAACGTCAGGACTTCCCGGTTACGGCAGCTATGAATCGACATAGCATTTTTGAAATCCGTACGGGCGAGTTTGTATTGTTCAAAATGGAAGGATTTAGTGAGTTGGTTGAATTCGTCGCAGTCAGCCGACAACCCTGATAAGTCAACTCCCTATCCGGAACAGCACCAGACGGCCGTTTCGCCCTATTGGGGCTCGTCAGTGGTGCGCATCCTTCGGTTCCCTTTCGAGGATCGAACCCATGACTGCTAATGGCTTGCGCCAACTAGCCTTCAGTTTATGCAACTGAGCCATGGGGGACGGCAGCCGACCATCATGAATTGTTAGCTAACTGCGATATAGCCCGACAAATCCTCCACTGCCATGCAGGCACCTGCCATGCGGATGACAGCGGTAGGCCTTCCAACGTCAGGACTTCCCGGTTACGGCAGCTATGAATCGACATAGCATTTTTGAAATCCGTACGGGCGAGTTTGTATTGTTCAAAATGGAAGGATTTAGTGAGTTGGTTGAATTCGTCGCAGTCAGCCGACAACCCTGATAAGTCAACTCCCTATCCGGAACAGCACCAGACGGCCGTTTCGCCCTATTGGGGCTCGTCAGTGGTGCGCATCCTTCGGTTCCCTTTCGAGGATCGAACCCATGACTGCTAATGGCTTGCGCCAACTAGCCTTCAGTTTATGCAACTGAGCCATGGGGGACGGCAGCCGACCATCATGAATTGTTAGCTAACTGCGATATAGCCCGACAAATCCTCCACTGCCATGCAGGCACCTGCCATGCGGATGACAGCGGTAGGCCTTCCAACGTCAGGACTTCCCGGTTACGGCAGCTATGAATCGACATAGCATTTTTGAAATCCGTACGGGCGAGTTTGTATTGTTCAAAATGGAAGGATTTAGTGAGTTGGTTGAATTCGTCGCAGTCAGCCGACAACCCTGATAAGTCAACTCCCTATCCGGAACAGCACCAGACGGCCGTTTCGCCCTATTGGGGCTCGTCAGTGGTGCGCATCCTTCGGTTCCCTTTCGAGGATCGAACCCATGACTGCTAATGGCTTGCGCCAACTAGCCTTCAGTTTATGCAACTGAGCCATGGGGGACGGCAGCCGACCATCATGAATTGTTAGCTAACTGCGATATAGCCCGACAAATCCTCCACTGCCATGCAGGCACCTGCCATGCGGATGACAGCGGTAGGCCTTCCAACGTCAGGACTTCCCGGTTACGGCAGCTATGAATCGACATAGCATTTTTGAAATCCGTACGGGCGAGTTTGTATTGTTCAAAATGGAAGGATTTAGTGAGTTGGTTGAATTCGTCGCAGTCAGCCGACAACCCTGATAAGTCAACTCCCTATCCGGAACAGCACCAGACGGCCGTTTCGCCCTATTGGGGCTCGTCAGTGGTGCGCATCCTTCGGTTCCCTTTCGAGGATCGAACCCATGACTGCTAATGGCTTGCGCCAACTAGCCTTCAGTTTATGCAACTGAGCCATGGGGGACGGCAGCCGACCATCATGAATTGTTAGCTAACTGCGATATAGCCCGACAAATCCTCCACTGCCATGCAGGCACCTGCCATGCGGATGACAGCGGTAGGCCTTCCAACGTCAGGACTTCCCGGTTACGGCAGCTATGAATCGACATAGCATTTTTGAAATCCGTACGGGCGAGTTTGTATTGTTCAAAATGGAAGGATTTAGTGAGTTGGTTGAATTCGTCGCAGTCAGCCGACAACCCTGATAAGTCAACTCCCTATCCGGAACAGCACCAGACGGCCGTTTCGCCCTATTGGGGCTCGTCAGTGGTGCGCATCCTTCGGTTCCCTTTCGAGGATCGAACCCATGACTGCTAATGGCTTGCGCCAACTAGCCTTCAGTTTATGCAACTGAGCCATGGGGGACGGCAGCCGACCATCATGAATTGTTAGCTAACTGCGATATAGCCCGACAAATCCTCCACTGCCATGCAGGCACCTGCCATGCGGATGACAGCGGTAGGCCTTCCAACGTCAGGACTTCCCGGTTACGGCAGCTATGAATCGACATAGCATTTTTGAAATCCGTACGGGCGAGTTTGTATTGTTCAAAATGGAAGGATTTAGTGAGTTGGTTGAATTCGTCGCAGTCAGCCGACAACCCTGATAAGTCAACTCCCTATCCGGAACAGCACCAGACGGCCGTTTCGCCCTATTGGGGCTCGTCAGTGGTGCGCATCCTTCGGTTCCCTTTCGAGGATCGAACCCATGACTGCTAATGGCTTGCGCCAACTAGCCTTCAGTTTATGCAACTGAGCCATGGGGGACGGCAGCCGACCATCATGAATTGTTAGCTAACTGCGATATAGCCCGACAAATCCTCCACTGCCATGCAGGCACCTGCCATGCGGATGACAGCGGTAGGCCTTCCAACGTCAGGACTTCCCGGTTACGGCAGCTATGAATCGACATAGCATTTTTGAAATCCGTACGGGCGAGTTTGTATTGTTCAAAATGGAAGGATTTAGTGAGTTGGTTGAATTCGTCGCAGTCAGCCGACAACCCTGATAAGTCAACTCCCTATCCGGAACAGCACCAGACGGCCGTTTCGCCCTATTGGGGCTCGTCAGTGGTGCGCATCCTTCGGTTCCCTTTCGAGGATCGAACCCATGACTGCTAATGGCTTGCGCCAACTAGCCTTCAGTTTATGCAACTGAGCCATGGGGGACGGCAGCCGACCATCATGAATTGTTAGCTAACTGCGATATAGCCCGACAAATCCTCCACTGCCATGCAGGCACCTGCCATGCGGATGACAGCGGTAGGCCTTCCAACGTCAGGACTTCCCGGTTACGGCAGCTATGAATCGACATAGCATTTTTGAAATCCGTACGGGCGAGTTTGTATTGTTCAAAATGGAAGGATTTAGTGAGTTGGTTGAATTCGTCGCAGTCAGCCGACAACCCTGATAAGTCAACTCCCTATCCGGAACAGCACCAGACGGCCGTTTCGCCCTATTGGGGCTCGTCAGTGGTGCGCATCCTTCGGTTCCCTTTCGAGGATCGAACCCATGACTGCTAATGGCTTGCGCCAACTAGCCTTCAGTTTATGCAACTGAGCCATGGGGGACGGCAGCCGACCATCATGAATTGTTAGCTAACTGCGATATAGCCCGACAAATCCTCCACTGCCATGCAGGCACCTGCCATGCGGATGACAGCGGTAGGCCTTCCAACGTCAGGACTTCCCGGTTACGGCAGCTATGAATCGACATAGCATTTTTGAAATCCGTACGGGCGAGTTTGTATTGTTCAAAATGGAAGGATTTAGTGAGTTGGTTGAATTCGTCGCAGTCAGCCGACAACCCTGATAAGTCAACTCCCTATCCGGAACAGCACCAGACGGCCGTTTCGCCCTATTGGGGCTCGTCAGTGGTGCGCATCCTTCGGTTCCCTTTCGAGGATCGAACCCATGACTGCTAATGGCTTGCGCCAACTAGCCTTCAGTTTATGCAACTGAGCCATGGGGGACGGCAGCCGACCATCATGAATTGTTAGCTAACTGCGATATAGCCCGACAAATCCTCCACTGCCATGCAGGCACCTGCCATGCGGATGACAGCGGTAGGCCTTCCAACGTCAGGACTTCCCGGTTACGGCAGCTATGAATCGACATAGCATTTTTGAAATCCGTACGGGCGAGTTTGTATTGTTCAAAATGGAAGGATTTAGTGAGTTGGTTGAATTCGTCGCAGTCAGCCGACAACCCTGATAAGTCAACTCCCTATCCGGAACAGCACCAGACGGCCGTTTCGCCCTATTGGGGCTCGTCAGTGGTGCGCATCCTTCGGTTCCCTTTCGAGGATCGAACCCATGACTGCTAATGGCTTGCGCCAACTAGCCTTCAGTTTATGCAACTGAGCCATGGGGGACGGCAGCCGACCATCATGAATTGTTAGCTAACTGCGATATAGCCCGACAAATCCTCCACTGCCATGCAGGCACCTGCCATGCGGATGACAGCGGTAGGCCTTCCAACGTCAGGACTTCCCGGTTACGGCAGCTATGAATCGACATAGCATTTTTGAAATCCGTACGGGCGAGTTTGTATTGTTCAAAATGGAAGGATTTAGTGAGTTGGTTGAATTCGTCGCAGTCAGCCGACAACCCTGATAAGTCAACTCCCTATCCGGAACAGCACCAGACGGCCGTTTCGCCCTATTGGGGCTCGTCAGTGGTGCGCATCCTTCGGTTCCCTTTCGAGGATCGAACCCATGACTGCTAATGGCTTGCGCCAACTAGCCTTCAGTTTATGCAACTGAGCCATGGGGGACGGCAGCCGACCATCATGAATTGTTAGCTAACTGCGATATAGCCCGACAAATCCTCCACTGCCATGCAGGCACCTGCCATGCGGATGACAGCGGTAGGCCTTCCAACGTCAGGACTTCCCGGTTACGGCAGCTATGAATCGACATAGCATTTTTGAAATCCGTACGGGCGAGTTTGTATTGTTCAAAATGGAAGGATTTAGTGAGTTGGTTGAATTCGTCGCAGTCAGCCGACAACCCTGATAAGTCAACTCCCTATCCGGAACAGCACCAGACGGCCGTTTCGCCCTATTGGGGCTCGTCAGTGGTGCGCATCCTTCGGTTCCCTTTCGAGGATCGAACCCATGACTGCTAATGGCTTGCGCCAACTAGCCTTCAGTTTATGCAACTGAGCCATGGGGGACGGCAGCCGACCATCATGAATTGTTAGCTAACTGCGATATAGCCCGACAAATCCTCCACTGCCATGCAGGCACCTGCCATGCGGATGACAGCGGTAGGCCTTCCAACGTCAGGACTTCCCGGTTACGGCAGCTATGAATCGACATAGCATTTTTGAAATCCGTACGGGCGAGTTTGTATTGTTCAAAATGGAAGGATTTAGTGAGTTGGTTGAATTCGTCGCAGTCAGCCGACAACCCTGATAAGTCAACTCCCTATCCGGAACAGCACCAGACGGCCGTTTCGCCCTATTGGGGCTCGTCAGTGGTGCGCATCCTTCGGTTCCCTTTCGAGGATCGAACCCATGACTGCTAATGGCTTGCGCCAACTAGCCTTCAGTTTATGCAACTGAGCCATGGGGGACGGCAGCCGACCATCATGAATTGTTAGCTAACTGCGATATAGCCCGACAAATCCTCCACTGCCATGCAGGCACCTGCCATGCGGATGACAGCGGTAGGCCTTCCAACGTCAGGACTTCCCGGTTACGGCAGCTATGAATCGACATAGCATTTTTGAAATCCGTACGGGCGAGTTTGTATTGTTCAAAATGGAAGGATTTAGTGAGTTGGTTGAATTCGTCGCAGTCAGCCGACAACCCTGATAAGTCAACTCCCTATCCGGAACAGCACCAGACGGCCGTTTCGCCCTATTGGGGCTCGTCAGTGGTGCGCATCCTTCGGTTCCCTTTCGAGGATCGAACCCATGACTGCTAATGGCTTGCGCCAACTAGCCTTCAGTTTATGCAACTGAGCCATGGGGGACGGCAGCCGACCATCATGAATTGTTAGCTAACTGCGATATAGCCCGACAAATCCTCCACTGCCATGCAGGCACCTGCCATGCGGATGACAGCGGTAGGCGTTCCAACGTCAGGACTTCCCGGTTACGGCAGCTATGAATCGACATAGCATTTTTGAAATCCGTACGGGCGAGTTTGTATTGTTCAAAATGGAAGGATTTAGTGAGTTGGTTGAATTCGTCGCAGTCAGCCGACAACCCTGATAAGTCAACTCCCTATCCGGAACAGCACCAGACGGCCGTTTCGCCCTATTGGGGCTCGTCAGTGGTGCGCATCCTTCGGTCCCCTTTCGAGGATCGAACCCATGACTGCTAATGGCTTGCGCCAACTAGCCTTCAGTTTATGCAACTGAGCCATGGGGGACGGCAGCCGACCATCATGAATTGTTAGCTAACTGCGATATAGCCCGACAAATCCTCCACTGCCATGCAGGCACCTGCCATGCGGATGACAGCGGTAGGCCTTCCAACGTCAGGACTTCCCGGTTACGGCAGCTATGAATCGACATAGCATTTTTGAAATCCGTACGGGCGAGTTTGTATTGTTCAAAATGGAAGGATTTAGTGAGTTGGTTGAATTCGTCGCAGTCAGCCGACAACCCTGATAAGTCCACTCCCTATCCGGAACAGCACCAGACGGCCGTTTCGCCCTATTGGGGCTCGTCAGTGGTGCGCATCCTTCGGTC
>JAXRKO010000933.1:0-24994 GCA_037039905.1 Formica aserva
CCAAAATAATGTGATTTTTCTCCGCAGTTATTTTTGATAATTTTTTTAACAGTTTGAGCAGATACAACGCAGCTAAGTATCTAATCGATGTCAAAAGAAGAGAATTTTTGATTAATAAGTTGATACAATTAATAAATAGAACCAAATAATTTGCCACTTCTAAATTTCTGAATTTTGAAGTTTTATCAAAGAATTTTAGCTAGTCGTTTAAAATAACGGTTTATTCTTGGCACATAAAGAAAAGAACAGAAAAAACTATATACATACATGTAATACGCATATTAAATTTAATAATTTATCCTTCAATTTACTCAATTTATGTATATATATATGTATATTCAATTTACTAGGTATATATTTTTTATACATATATTATAGAATTGGAATTTTATCACAATGCGTACAGGTAATAATACATCATTATTAAAAAATGTTTTTATAATAATAAGAATATATATATACAGTTATATACACAATTATATATAAATTTCGGTAGTTGAGCCATAAATTATCGGTATACTTTGAAACTCTGAAACTCTCTACTATAATCTCCTTCCTGATTTTATGACAATTATATTTCTTATAGCGTTATTTGCGATCATCATCGCTAACATTGTGCATACCTTCGATGCATCAATGTTATCTTTTGAAGATATGTTATCTAGCAGCAACATTTATAAAAATATATCTGCTAATCTATCTACAGCAATTATAACATATGTAGAATTAAAAGATGTATCTAGTCTAAAAGAACCATCGTATATAGTAAGTAACCGATGTATTTGTATGTTATATAAGTTTTAAGTTGCCTAATTTTTAATTTATGTTTTGTCACAGAATCAATTGATAAACATAGAAAACCAAGTAATTAGTCCTACAAATATAAATATGATAATATTCTTACTTTTAAACGGCGCTAAAGAAGGATCGACAGAGAATGAATTGAAATCTTTTTTGAATGTTACTGATAAAATATCTTTAAACAAATATCTAGCTGAACTTAATTACATAAATGTAAGATAAAGAATGAAAAAATATACTATAGTACAAAATTCTTCTCACTAATGATATATTTATATTTGTTTTTAGGGCATCGAAAACATCGAATTGCATCTAGCAACTGCAGTATATGTTCAAAATTCAATTGAACTAACGGCCGATTTTTCATCAATATGCATAAATAAATTTCATTGTTCAATTTCAAAAGTAGATTTCAGAAATAACGTATATGCTGCAGAAACTATAAACTCATGGGTCCGAAAAACAACAAATTGGATGTTACATCAAGTAATTTCTCCAGGTATATTGTATAAATATTTGACTAACAATTAAATATAAATAAATTATAGTTTATGCAAAACACATTTTTAACAACAAAATACTTTATATGAACAGTTAATATCGACAAAGGTACCAAAATTATGTTGGTGAATATTGTTTACCTTAATAGTAGATGGGTAGACTTAACTTATAAAGAAGAACCAGAGGAACGCAAATTTCATGAATCTCCATCAAAAATGTATTTTGTTCCAACAATTAAATTTGAAAAATCGACATTTATTTATGGTAAAATTCCACATTGGAATGCCAAGTTCATTGAAATTCCATTTTTGGTAAATAATTATTATTTATAAGAAACTTTCAAAAATAAAATAATGAATCAAAAAATAATTTTACAGAATATCAAGAATTAAATATTGAATCAAAATATAATTTTACAGGATAACAATGTTACAATGATTATATTTTTGCCAAATGAAGAGGTGGAAGCAGGAAATCTGGAGAACCTGGCAAAAAAGCTTAATTTTGCAGAACTTCAATCGGTTAGAAATGCATACACAAACAAATTTGAGCAAGATATGGAATTATATTTACCTAAGTTTACGAGTGAATATCATCGAAATATGACACATTTTTTTCGTCAAGTAAGTATTATGTAATTAGCAAAATCTGTTTGCATGTAAAAGAGGTTTTGTATAAATTTTTAAAACTAAAATTGATAACTGCTTGTAGAATGGTGTAACTACGATGTTCGAGGATAATGCGGATTTTACACGACTCTCAAAAATTCCTCTTAAAGTGAACAATATCGTTCAAATGGTTTCCGTAAAGATTAACGAAAGAAGTTCAGAAGCTCCAAATGGTAAACTATACATCTATGAATAATAGAAAACTAGGCGAATACTGTGTGTGTAAGCATTACAATAAAGCATTTTTAATTACAGTTGTCAGAAGCAGAGTAAGAAAACCAGTAAGTCCACGGCAGGAGTTGATCGTAGATCGTCCGTTTTATTACATAATCGAAGTAAATGGAGAGATAGTGTTTTCTGGAATCGTGCGAGCACCAGACTTTATATTTATGAAAGATGAATTGTAATTTCTATTATATTCTTATGTTTATTGAAAGTTTATATCATATAATGTGTATAGCTTAAACTTTTTTAAATTTTATCATATTATGTATCTAAAATTTAAGCATTAATAAATAAATAATGTGTATTTTGTAATTGTGCTTCTTTTAATTACTTTTTGATCGATTTATTTATTGCTTAAAAGTAGCCGAGCTGATTTGCACTTATGTGTGTCTGATACAATAAAATAATTATATATGCATATACAATCGAGCAAGTATGTATCTACAATTATATAATGTAAAAAAGAGAGACAGCATATACGCACTTTTTATATTTGACGCGTTTTATATTGATTAATCTTCTCGCATAAATATACATTATGAAAAATCTGCAAGACTTATATATATCTAAACACTTCTTATAAAAACTTATAGAAACAATTTATGTATTATATATTATTTACTAGAACATTACAAGCGCACGCTATGTGATGAATTTAGGATTTTAGCCTATTTAAATTGTAGTCCCATAGATTTCATTGAAAGAGAATCAGAATTAATGTCTGGATTTAATAATAAGTATTTTAGCAGTGAGTTTATATTAATTTTAGCTGAATACAAAATAATTATATTTTTTAGATTAATATTATATTATTATATACAAGTTTATTAATTTTATTAATTTTTTTATTAGTTGATATTATTAGTTCAGTAATAATTTCTATGAGAGAAATGTTTTGGAAACGATGTACAAAAAATTGATTTACGAAATGGAAGGAGATCTATTTTTGTTATAATTTCCCTACTATTTTAATCGTGTTCTTTCAATTCCTAAAGAGTTTTAATCATTAGCAGCGTTAATTAATTTTGCTGCAATCATCTCCGTCCCTCTCTCCCTCTCACCCTCCCACTCCCCCTCACTTCCCCTTCTCACCCCCTCTCTCCCTCGCTCGTCCCTCTCTTTGCCGTCTCCCCCTCCCCCCCGCTCTGCCCCTCTCTCCCTCTTACCCCTCCCTCTCCCTACCACCCCACCCTCCGCCTCTCTTTCCTCTCTCCCCCCTCTATCGCTTCCAACCCCTCTCCTGATCTCTCTCCCTCTCTGTCAGATTTTCGCAAACGTCATAGAAAAATAGCTATATTTTTTAGAATATTGGGATCCTAGCGCTCCAAATGTTAATAGTTATTTTTTTATAACTCGTGTGATGTTACCCAGAACTATAACACCGTTCAACAAAAAGTGATTTTTTTTCAAACACCGGAACGGGACTAGTTGTTTCTTATAGGTTTTTGGACGCTGAACACGAATCTGGTTTCGGAATTGCTCCACCACGTCAGAATTTTGAGAAATTTGCAATTAAAGTTGCAAAAAAGGGCTATTGTCACGAACTTTGTCATATTATAGCTACAATATGTGCCGTGCTGGAGAAGTTTTATTACAATTAAAATAAAGTATTTTGTTAGGACTTTCAACCCTCAAAAGAATTTTTGGTCACAGCTAACTTCTGCAATATACTCCATATTTAACCATGGATATCTTATTAACCATAACCGACACCAAAAATTCCTTTTGAGGATTGAAAGTCCTAACAACATACTTTATTTGGATTGCAATAAAATTTTTTCAGTACGTTACATATTGTAGCTATAATATGACAAAGTTCGTGAAAATAGTCCTTCTTTGCAACTTTAATTGCAAATTTCTCAAAATTCTGACGTAATGAAACAATTTCGGAAACGGATTCGTGTTCAGCGTCCAAAAACCTATAAGAAACGACTAGTCCCATTCCGGTGTTTCTTTTTTTTGTTGAGCTGTGTAATCAAGGAGCCGTTGTTAGGTGCGATGTTAAAAACGAATGTTGCACTACGGATGTGTAGAATATGCATTGTAAATTTTACGCAATTATTGCGTTACTTTCATTTTAATCAAATAATTAAAATCATTCTGACAAATAATCGCAGCTTTGCGCGTCATGTCCAGATTGGCAAAATCGTTTTTATTCTCTGTGTGAACAAAATGCATATATAAATATTGTATCTTGTTTGTCAACAATTAAACGGATCGCAGTTGCAATATCGTATTAGCATTCAATTAATTAAATCAGCACGACTGATTATTAAATTGTATAAACTAATATAAAAAATCTCTAAACTAATACTTCTTTCAAAAATGCAGGATGTTTTAGAAATATAAACGAATAAAATAAAAATCAGCAGTAGATTAATATTAATATACGTCATTTAAAACATTTCTTTATCATTGAGTCTTAAAAGGACATGAATGACACATGTATTTTCTACGTTCGTAAAAAATGCTCGGAACTACATCGGTGTTATAAACGCGTATGTAAGAAATTTAAATGTTTGAAATAAATTTGTGTGAATGAATAGTCTCAAATAAATATATCTCAACTAAATTAAGACATAAATTTACTTGTACGCGATAAGAAGTCTATGGCACGCATTTTACTTTTTAATAACAAACATTTTAAGTACAAAACCAAATAAAATAAATTTTTTAAATACTAAAATTTAAAATAAATAAAGAAATTATTTGGAAACATTATTATTGTGTAAAAACATAAAAAAATTTTTTAAACTTGTATCGAATGTAAATTTTATCCTAAAAGCATAGGCGAAAATAAGAGTTTTAGGGTATTATTATTATATGCTAATATGTATATGTATATATATAAATATAACTTATTTCTATTATATACTGACAAAATATTTTAATTTTGTATAATTTTATATTTTTATTTTATAATTTTATTTTTTTATTTTATATTTTATATTTTATATTTTATATTTTATATTTTATGTATAATTTTTTATTTTCAGTTGGCGTAATTTGTTGATATCATTATTTTCATAGGATATATTTGTACAACTTTTTTTGGTTAAAATATTTTTATAAGTTTTTATTTTCAATAATTTAAAATAACACTATTTTATAAATATATATAACAAGTGGCGTGTGTACTTTGCGCTTTTTTTAACTTTTTTTAAAAAAATAAGTTTTTAGTACATACATACGATGACACTTGAACTGAGTTTTAATTTTTTCCATTTCCTAGACCTCTTAATTTTTTTAAATATTTATAATCACATTTATTGTATTACGTTCGGACTCATGGAAAATTAAGTCGAAAAGGAATGTAACTTATATTTACCTCGAAACACACTCTCTCTTTCCTTTACGAGACAAGTGTTTCCGAGTCGAACAAACAATACAGCTCAACGGCCAAAAGAGTCACTTTTACTCTGTCAGTAAGCCGTTCGTTCGGCGGTCCCTTTTTCGGTAAAGGAACTGAATCCCTGTTACGCAGGATGCGATCTTGTGCAATTTCGGAATACGGAAAGCAGAACGGATTAATAAGCTCGAATTTAAAGTTTAAATATTACATTTATCAAAAAAAAAAAAAATTTTGAAGAGATGGAATCAAATATTAATACATTTCAAATTCAATATTGTATTTATAAACAAATATTCTTAAAATCTAATATGTATATGTGTATATGTGTGAGTGTGAGAATGAGAGATATTTTTTTGCGGGTGATACATTGGTACGGAGGGCATCAACCGGAATGAAAAAAGGAAGAACTAAAATTTAAAATCCGGTTGGAAAATTACAATAAATAGTTTTTAGAAAATTTACATGAAATAAAAGCGTAAATGGAAAGATGAGGATAGAAAAATTATTAATTTGCGGATGTTCGAGTCAGGAGTTTTCGGATAGTCCAATTTTTCCTATTCCTCGCGGTTTTCGCATGTAAGACCCTTTTCTAATCAGATCATGTACGCGAGGGTCCGCCGAGAAGGCTAATGTTTAAGGGACTTTTGAACTAATATCGAGCTCACCAACCGACGATCAGCCCAGGTAAAAATATGAAAAATAGGAGATACCCCCTGCCGAATGAGGACACTGGCACGATTCTAATTCGTTAAAATCTTGAATAATCCTTACTTCTAAAAATTAGAAGACGCCCTCAAAAGGGAATTATAAAAAAAGAAACTCGTAAGACTCGAGCACTTATTATTAAACTTTAATCAGTTCCGGGTAATCAGTCTCGTGTGCGCAAATAATATAAAGAGTCAAAGTTAAAGTTAAAGTATCAGTTTAAAATCAGTGTTCTCGTCTTGGCGTCGTCTCCGAGACAACCCGACAGCCGCACAGCAATACCGCAACACATCATCCAAGCGAAAGGCGTCTATCTTTTACCAGCAATCTCAATTTACCAATCGCAATTCATCAATAAAAGTAAGTCTCCAATTATTCAATTTTATTCATATCATAAATTCCCGCAATAAATAACATTTTCCACTGGTTCCGTAATGAGAACCAGGTCGGGTAAAATTTACAACTTGCGACCCACCATCATAAAACGAGTCAATTCCGGGAGTCGGAAGACTCAAACTTTTGCATATTTTAATTTGTCTGTAATTACTAGTAGTAGTGATAATCTAGTAAGCACACGCACAGAAACAGATACCACTGAACATACAACCCTTCCTCTTTCCCCCTATCACTTCTCCCCTAGCTACTCTCTAATATATCCTTCTGAACCCCCTTCTCCTGAACCGCCGCTTATCCCGCGATCATTATCCACGGTCATTCTTGGTAATTCATCCTCTCCTTCTCCCCCTTCCGAATTAGACGAGTTCAAGAAAGCATTACAGGAGTTCTGTAATGAACTCCCTAATTTGAATTATCTTACCAATCTTAAAATCATGACCTAAACTCCTAATATTCCTTCACACTCTCACTCACACAAGTTTTTTCTAACAGAGATACTTTTGTAATAACCAATTAGAAGTTCAATGTTAACAATAGAATCTTGCCTCACCACTCTGACTGATGTCCTCCGTATGAATGTAATACCCGCGAACAAATAAACACTCACACACACCCACACATATTAAATTAACTATTAATGTTACCATTTTGATATAATAAATTTATGTATACTAACGTAATTTAATTTAAATATGAATAAATTTTTATTTTTGTTTAAATCAAAACAAATTTTTATTAACCCCTATACTCATTCCCAGTCCGGAGATCGCACTTGGTCCCATCCCGCGTAAAAGAGATTAAATTCTCTTACCGAAATGGACCGCCGAGCAAACTTCTGAAAAACAGTGTAATAGCGACCCGAACGGTCGTTTACCTGATTTTCGGACCGTCGAGTTTGTTTGACCCGATTCTAACACCTCGAGGCGTTTGACTCCGGGATCATAAAGATAGTAGTTGCGCCCTTTCATTGACTCATTCTTCCTCGAGTCTGGACGTAACAAAAAAATTTCCTTGTCGATTTCCGTTTTTTTCTTATAGCTGCGCTTTGAGCGATCCTTCGCTTCCGGTTGGATGGTGACTCTCCTAAAAGCTTCCAGCAATGCTCCAGCCGAGTCGTAACGATGGATTGCGCGCTTGATTCCGCAATGAAACATCTCCTATGCCATCAATTAAATACTGGATTAAATCATCATCGTCTATCGGTATCTGATTAGCCAATATAAATTTCTCATGGTAATAACACTAGTCGACAAAATAAGAACTTTTTTTTTGCCTTAAGTTCTACCAAATCATTTCTGGTAGATTTTTTAGCGCTGATTACGAATCTGGCTGTAAAAATGGCGTATCACGTCAAGTTTTTGAGAAAATCTCAGTCAAATTTGCTAAAATAGGCGTTTTTGAGACTTTGGCGTGAGTTATATCTTCCATTGGAGACGTGCTACAGACGGCAGCGA
This sequence comes from Formica aserva, assembly GCA_037039905.1. Classification (NCBI taxonomy): domain Eukaryota; kingdom Metazoa; phylum Arthropoda; class Insecta; order Hymenoptera; family Formicidae; genus Formica; species Formica aserva. The sequence goes on from JAXRKO010000933.1 coordinate 8,103, forward strand.
CAGCTAAAAATAAAGCTCAAAACTTATACTTTATGATAAAAATGTCAGAAGTCCCAGACAGGAAAGATTTTCCTAAAAAAATACTGCAGATATCGGTGATGAGTTAATCGCCGATTAAATTAATCGAAATTTGATTTAGAGGTGGGCCCTTGCACAGTCTATATCTCGCCCGGCAATCCGTCATTCCAATGCGGTTGTTGCCAAAATATTTCACGTATTATGATGTAAATACATATATGCGCGGAATATTAAATTATACAAGTATTTTAAAAATTATAGATTCCTTATCTATTAAACGATTGATGTATCACGAAATTCATTATTAAGTTAATTACTCCATCCTGCAATTCGATTATTTAATTGCGAGTTCTCAATTCTAAATATATAAATTACGCGAAATATGGTCTTCGAAGTTTATTCTCACCATATATGTTATTACATATTATTTATAAACGTTAATTACTCATCAATAATATTAATAATATGAAATTAAACAAATCTTAGAAAGTGTATCACTTTTTATAGTAGCGACGACTACACAGAAGAAGATGAGTCACAAGTGTAATGCAGCAAATAAAGAATAATGGTCATTTCATTTTAATCGATTATTCAGATTGATGATTTATGATGGTCACCAATCACAAATACGCAAGAGTTAAGTGTCGCTCGATTCAAACCGCACGATACAAATATTTCAGTCCGTCAAGAACGACGTGCACGAATAGTGGGCCTTCAAGAGAGCACGCATAGTATATATATAATATATAAAAAATAATTGTCACAGTTGCAGTTTTTAATCAAACAAAAGATATAGAAAATATATATGATCTGGTAAAACTTGTCGCATGAATAGTGACAAAAGTAAAGATTTATAATTCAGTAATTTCCTGGTTGTCTTTTCTACTAAATTATATTAAGAGGAACTACAGAGGAAAACTGACAACATTTATATTATTGTTCGATACAACCGAATATATACGTATCAGTTCATAGCGTCGTCATCGGCTTTCATGGAAAAAGTGAGCATTCATTAAACAAAAGTTTTATAATTTGATGTAAGATGCATTGTGATTGGTTATGAAGAGAAATTTTGAAAAATTGTGCTAGAGAAGAGATCTCATGATTAATGTGCTAAATAAATTTAAAAAATTATACATAAGAAAACATCGATTCGATTAGCACATTTGCATTATCCATAATATCGATAGAATTACTATTCATAACTGAATTGCTAAGTATTGGGCGGAAAATGATTGAGCGCAAATATCCATAAGAAAAAAAAATTATTATGTCGAAAATGATATTATGTGTTTTACTGAAAGTGTTAATATTAGCGAGAGCGGATATCTTGTCAAAATATCCAGATTCAGACTTCATACAGGTAAGAGATTGCTTTGTTGAATAAAATTAGATGTTATTATAGCTAATAGTTTATTTGGGTAACTAAAACTGTATATAATAATAATATATATGTACTGTATAATAATAAAATAAAACTATATAACATAAAATAGCAGAAATACTAGAAATACTAGAAATACTAGAAATACTAGAATACTAGAAAAGTATGTGTGATGTTACGAAAAAAAGAAAGTGTATAAATCTTGGAATTTTTTTTTATAAATGGATGTTTCATAGTACAAAATTAAGCTTAATTAAGATAGTGTATTGAAATTTGATTTTATTATCTTTGTATTTTCTCTTTGGTTTTTTTAAAAATAAGTGTTTTTAGCAACAATAAGAGATTTTCTGTTCATTCTCCGCTATATTAATATATACATAAAATGACACCTGATCTGATTTTTATATGATTTTTCTTCAATTCCTAAGATCTCTTAATTTTTTTGAATATTTATAATCATATTTATTAAATAAGATTTGTACTAAAATAGTTTTCATTTAACAAAATTAATTTAGAAAGTTAGCATTTCTCATTTTGTATTAAGAATAATTATATATACAGGGTGTCCTAAAACTACCGGACTTCCTCTTAATGGCAGATTCCTTAGAACATTTCAAAACGAAAATCCTAATACAAAAATGTCGAGGCTGTAATAGTTCTTAAACGGGAAGCGATCAAGCGACGCGGTAGCGTCGCGACGCCAAGTATATATAAAAATTCGTTCCAGCTTGTCAACGGTTTGCCTATGTACAGGGGCCGCGACGCTACCAAGTAGCTTATCCGGAGTTTTACGTCTAACAAACTTTCGATTAAAATTCCTCAGGAACCAAGCCGTTAATCAAAAATCTAACGGCACTTTTATTATATAATGTGAATATAAGCTTTCGATTGCGACCGGTTCGAATAAGATTGGTGCAGTCAATCCTGAGGAATGATAATCGTATACCAGAAATGTGACATTTTTCGTTTTCCATCATTATCATAATAAGGTTCAGTTTCAGTTTCAGACTCTCACGTACGTATGCTCGCACGCACACACGCAAAGCGAGTTTGTCCCTCAAGGCGCGTTTGCAGCGCTCATGTACGATTATTCGCTTGAGTGTGCAAATACGCCTTGAGAGACAATGTGTATGTTGGTGCATACGTATATGATACGTATCAAGATCAAGCGGTACGCGGTAGCATCGCGACGTCAAGATATAATAACGTTATAAGGTTAATGTTCGCGACATCAAGATATAATAACATTATAAGGTTATTAATGTTATATTTGAATCTGCTGCAGAAAATATATTTGGTCCTATCGAGTAAGTAGATTGAAATTTTGTATATATATCTGCTTATATATATCTGCTTATATATGTTTATTTATTGTTTTATAAGTATATTATTTTTTGATTATATTTGAATATTGTCTAAATTATAGCGCTTATTTGCAGGATAAAGTAAAATCAATCAATCCTTTCAAGAAGGCTGGTATACTTTTAGCTGGGATTTCTTCAGCTGGGATTGCATACGGTTTTATACCGCAGAACTTTGCTAAACAGCGTAACATATTGGGTTATAGAGATTTGGCAGTAACAGACAGTAAGTACAATATAGTAGCACATATAAAACATTCAGTAGCACATATAAAACCAGATATGTAAATTAAATTAAATATTAAAATTCTGTTCTTTTCATTGCACACAGATAGAGGGAAGTGACCATAAAGCACTTAACTTCAGATGGACATAAAAACGATTAAAAACTGTCGAAGTAAAAGAAATATTTACTATTTATAATGGGGTAAGGGGAATCCTTGCTCTTATGTTAAGTCATTGAATTGAAGTTGAATTCAATGTGTTGAATCACGTGTAATATTATAATAGCATATTGCAATGCGAGATATATATTCATAAGTTTTATGAACATTATCAGAGAGAAATCACTGACATTATTACATTTTTGATAAAATCGTAGGAATTTACAAGTTTTACTTCACAACTATATAATCAAAAATATAATAATGTCAGTGATTTCTCTCTGATAATGTTTATAAAACTTATGAATATATATCTCGCATTGCAACATGCTATTATAATATTACACGTATGCAAAGGAAGCCAAAGTATTCATACGTAGTATTTATTTATTATTCTCAAAGTGGATCTTACTGCAACAAAATTTTGATCGTTTTAATTTATTAATCTGTTCATCAGTATACATACATAGTATGTATACTTTGGCTTTCTTTATACGTATAACTATATTACATTATTTAAGAAAAAAAAAACCTATGATAATTATATATCACATTGCACAACATGCTATTACAATATTAGTTATACATATGCAAAGAAAGCCAAAGTATACATACATAGTATTTATTATTCTCAAAGTAAATCTTATTGCAACAAAATTTTAATCGTTTTAATTTATTAATCCGTTTGTCAATATATATACGTAGTATATATATATTTTGGCTTTCTTTGCATACACATTGAAAGACAGAAAGACGAATTAAGTGTGACTTGAAAAAAACTATATTTAATTATATGTTTGTGTAAAATAAAAAGAACAATTATAACTTTTATATATATATTAAATTTTTATTTAAATATTCTATCTATAATTATATTTTATAAAAAAAGGGAAACCTATATAATGAATATACATATATTTCACATTACACATATATCTCGCAATTGCACAACATGCTATTACAATATTAGTTATACATATGCGAAGAAAGCCAAAGTATACATACGTAGTATTTATTATTCTCAAAGTGAATCTTATCGCAACAAAATTTTAATCGTTTTAATTTATTAATCTGTTCATCAATATACATACATAGTATGTATACTTTGACTTTCTTTATACGTATAACTATATTACATTATTTAAGAAAAAGAAAAACCTATGATAATTATATATCACATTGCACAACATGCTATTACAATATTAGTTATACATATGCGAAGAAAGCCAAAGTATACATACGTAGTATTTATTATTCTCAAAGTGAATCTTATTGCAACAAAATTTTAATCGTTTTAATTTATTAATCTGTTCATCAATATACATACATAGTATGTATACTTTGGCTTTCTTTATACGTATAACTATATTACATTATTTAAGAAAAAGAAAAACCTATGATAATTATATATCACATTGCACAACATGCTATTACAATATTAGTTATACATATGCGAAGAAAGCCAAAGTATACATACATAGTATTTATTATTCTCAAAGTGAATCTTATTGCAACAAAATTTTAATCGCTTTAATTTATTAATCCGTTTGTCAGTATATGTACGTAGTATATGTATATTTTGGCTTTCTTTGCATACATATTGAAAGACAGAAAGACGAATTAAGTGTGACTTGAAAAAAACTATATTTAATTATATGTTTGTGTAAAATAAAAAGAACAATTATAACTTTTATATATATAATAAATTTTTATTTAGATATTCTATCTATAATTATATTTTATAAAAAAAGAGAAACCTATATAATGAATATACATATATTTCACATTACACATATATCTCGCAATTGTACAACATGCTATTATAATATTAGTTATATGTATGCAAAGAAAGCCAAAGTATATATACAGTAATACAAAAGTGAATGAATTTATAGGTGTAGTTAAATTGATATTATATTATTAAATTATATTATATTATATATATTACTATATTATTGTTGAACATTATATATTAAAAATAAAACGAATGCCAATTCTATATAAATAAAACTCTATTATTGTAAGACAATACAAAAAAAAATAAAAAATATTTAAAAGAAAATACTTAAAATAAAAAATACTTTATCTTCTTTGTTATCTTCTATGGCACCTCATTTATCTTCTTTGGCATCCTCTATGGCACTTTATGTTATATTACCTCATAATAATACAGTACAGTTTTATTTATGTAGAATTGGCATTTGTTAATTTTATTGAATCTTATATAGGCAATAAAATATTGCGTAAAGTAGCTCAATTTAACTATAACTACAAATTCATTCACTTTTGCATTACTGTAACATCATACAGTTAAAGAATGGTCTACATTGAAGTATGATGTTACAGTAATACAAAAGTCAGTGAATGAATTTATAGGTATAGTTAAATTGAGCTACGTTATACAAGATTTTATTGCCTATATAGGATTCAATAAAATTAACGAATGCCAATTCTACATAAATAAAACTACTGTATTATTGTAAGATAATATAATGTAAGCACATATATATTATTGTTGAACATTATATACTAAAAATAAAATTAATGAATGCCAATTCTACAATAAATCTTTATTATTGTGAGATATTCTACATAAATAAAACTTTATTATTGTGATTTACTTATTATTATTAAACTTTATTATTATTAGATATTCTACATGAATAAAAAACTATATTATATTATTAAAAATAAAACGAATGCCAATTCTATATAAATAAAACTCTATTATTGTAAGATAATATTAATAAAATAAATAAATAAATAAAAAATAAAAGAAAATACTTAAAATAAAAAATACTTTGTCTTCTTTGGTATCTTCTATGGTACTTTATTTATCTTTTTTGGCATCCTCTATGGCACTTTATGTTATATTATCTCACAATAATACCGTACAGTTTTATTTATGTAGAATTGGCATTCGTTAATTTTATTGAATCCTATATAGGCAATAAAATATTGCGTAAAGTAGCTCAATTTAACTATACCTATAAATTCATTCACTTTTGTATTACTGTAACACCATACAGTTGAAGAATGGTCTACATGATGTTACTGTAATACAAAATCGAATGAATTTATAGGTATAGTTAAATTGAGCTACTTTATACAAGATTTTATTGCCTATATATTAGGTGTACAAATAAGTTTCCGCCGTTTGACAAAAATTGGCGCCACCAGTAAGTTATGGTTAAAATTGTCAGATGTATAACGTCCTTGTCGTAAGATTGGACATCAGTCAATAACATAACCTTAAAATATTAGTGATTTTTTATCAGTATAATATATTCTTTTGTGTGCGAATATGTCGAGTTTTGAGCCGAATAAGCGTCATTTGCGGGAACTTTTGATTTACTTCTTCAATTTGAAGAAATCTGCAGCTGAGGCGTATCGATTGCTTGTAGAAGCATATGGTAAGGCTGCCTTAAGTGAGAGAAGTTGTCGTGAGTGGTTTCAAAAGTTTAAGAACGGTGAATTTGACATCGAAGACAAAGAACGTAGCGGAAGGCAGAAAGTGTATGAAGACGCGGAATTGGAAGCATTATTGGATCAAGATTCGTGCCAAACGCAAGAAGAACTTGCACTTACATTGGGAGTCACTCAACAAGCAATTTCACATCGGTTGAAATCATTGGGATTGATTCAAAAACAAGGAAATTGGTTTCCATATGAACTGACGCCGAGAAACGTTGAACGCCGATTGTTCACATGTGAAATGCTGCTTGCCAGGCATAAACGAAAGGGTTTTCTGCACCGTATAGTCACTGGTGATGAAAAATGGATCCACTATGATAATCCAAAAAGGAAGAAATCATGGGGACCACTTGGCCATGCTTCAACATCTACAGCTAAGCCAAATATTCATGGAAAAAAACTCTTGTTATGCATTTGGTGGGATCAGCTTGGTGTCGTGTATTATGAGTTGCTCAAATCGAACGAAACCATTACTGGGGCTGTCTACCGAACACAATTGATGAGATTGAGTCGAGCACTCAAGGTAAAGCGCGCCCACTACTCCAGACACGACAAAGTTATTCTCCTGCATGATAATGCTCGTCCACATGTTGCGGCGCCGGTCAAAACCTATTTGGAAATACTCAATTGGGAAGTTTTACCCCACCCGCCATATTCACCAGACATTGCTCCTTCTGATTTCCACATGTTTAGATCGATGGCGCATGGCCTGTCTGAGCAACACTTCACATCATATGAAGATACCAAAAATTGGGTCGATTCGTGGATAGCCTCAAAAGATGAAGCATTCTTCCGACGCGGTATCCGTATGCTGCCAGAAAGATGAGAAAAAGTAGTGGCAAGCGATGGACAATACTTCAAATAAAACATTAGGTTCCGTTCTTTCACAATAAATGCCCAATTTTTGATAAAAAACGGCGGAAACTTATTTGTACACCTAATAGGATTCAATAAAATTAACTAATGTCAATTCTACATAAATAAAACTGTACGGTATTATTGTGAGATAATATAATGTAAGCACATATATATTATTGTTGAACATTATACACTAAAAATAAAATTAACGAATGTCAATTCTACAATAAAACTTTATTATTGTGATTTATTTATTATTATTAAGAAATTTATTATTATTAGATATTCTACATGAATAAAAAATTATATTATATTATTAAATATTATATGCTAAAAACGCATATATATTTTTTGCAGAAAAAATATAGATTTTTACAAAAAGCAATGAGATCACCTAAAAAAACCTCACAAAGGTAAAAAAGAATACGCCAAGTATATAAAAAAATCCCAACTTGTACGCAAAAAAAGTTTATTATTTATCCCTAAAAAATAACTTTTAAAAAAATTTTTCCTTGGAAAATAATTTTCATACAAAATAAAAAACTAAAAAATGATTTTCCTCTAAAAAATAAAAACCTTTAAAAAATCAAAAATCAAAACTAAATATGAAATCAAGTTAACTAGCCAAGTACATAGAAGCAGTTCAGTTTGTAAGAGTTTGTAATTTAAAATATTATTTGTTTGATAAAATCAGTCTTGCATTTATAGAAATATTATAGATTCTCTCGAGAAAATTAAAATGCATTTTATTTTTATAAAATTACGCTATTATGCCCCCCCCCCCCAAATAAATATTATATATAATATTTAAAATAGCACAATTATATTGCGGATTTTATTACAAATAGTACATCATAAAACTACTTAACCCTTACTGCAATAACGTCGATCACATCGATCACCAATTTCGAGCTTAAAAGTGCCCCGTGCCAAACTGATCGACTTGTTTTGAAATTAATAATAAGGTTTTCCAGATAGGCCTGAAATGAAAAGGATTAAAATTAAAGACATACGAATACTTGGCGTGCTCGATCTGAAATAAAAATTTCCAAAAGATTATCAGAAATCATTATCAATATATTAATAAAAATATATGACTTATAATGCGACACGGGCACGCCAAGTATTCGTATGTCTTTAATTTTAATCCTTTTCGTTTCAGGCCTATCTGGAAAACCTTATGATTAATTTCAAAACAAGTCGATCAGTTTGGCACGGGGCACTTTTAAACTCGAAATTGGTGATCGATGTGATCGACGTTATTGCAGTAAGGGTTAAGTAGTTTTATGATGTACTATTTGTAATAAAATCCGCAATATAATTGTGCTATTTTAAATATTATATATAATATTTATTTGGGGGGGGGGGGCATAATAGCGTAATTTTATAAAAATAAAATGCATTTTAATTTTCTCGAGAGAATCTATAATATTTCTATAAATGCAAGACTGATTTTATCAAACAAATAATATTTTAAATTACAAACTCTTACAAACTGAACTGCTTCTATGTACTTGGCTAGTTAACTTGATTTCATATTTAGTTTTGATTTTTGATTTTTTAAAGGTTTTTATTTTTTAGAGGAAAATCATTTTTTAGTTTTTTATTTTGTATGAAAATTATTTTCCAAGGAAAAATTTTTTTAAAAGTTATTTTTTAGGGATAAATAATAAACTTTTTTTGCGTACAAGTTGGGATTTTTTTATATACTTGGCGTATTCTTTTTTACCTTTGTGAGGTTTTTTTAGTTATATTTTACGAATGACAGAGCTGAGATTTCGCGCGCTCAGGCACGGCGAAATAACAAGTGAAAAAAGTGCTTTATGAATGAAATGCCCTTTTTCTCATTTGTTATTTCGTCGTATCTGAACGCGCGAAATCTCAGCCCTATCATTCGTAAAATATAATTGCTTCCCGTTTAAAAATTATTGTAGCCTTGACATTTTTGTATTAGGATTTTCGTCTTGAAATGTTCTAAGGAATCTGCTATTAAGAGAAAGTCCGGTAATTTTAGGACATCCTATATAACAGAACAGAGCTACTAAATATCGAAACAGAAAGTCCAGTGTCGGTATAATAAAATTTCGAGTTGTATCATTTAACCCTAACAATAAATCCAATAGTTATAGAAATCAACAATATACGCAACCAGCCAATTTTTTGCTATGCCTTCGATTTTATATATAATTTTAATTGTGCATATATAACTATAATAATTCATTATATAGCTATATGCATACAATCTTACCTAGATAATGTAAATTATAACATCGTGTTCTCCAGAATTTGTTTGCGTTAAAAAAAGTAATGATAACCGAAAAGAAATTTGACAAAAGTTTAAGTACAAGAATTTATATAAATTCTATATGACCATTAAAAGACAATTTTTATAACATTTACATTCTTGAAGTATAAACGTTATTGAAAAACTTTAATGGTAACAAATAAATTTTTGAAGAGGAAAGTCGTGCTAAAATAAAGTCACTTATTTAGAGAAGTTAACTAATTCAACGTAAAAAAACTAAATCGTTAAACAAAATTGTTTCAATAATTAGAAAGAACTACACTTTCATGTATTATTTATTAAGAAAAACGGTTATGAATTCTTATTAACCCTCATTAATCTATTCTGCATGACTTTAGGCTATCACACACAAATTGACATAGCTGCATATGCATAGCAGACCATCTGGATCAACGAGCATTGAACATTAAGCCACCATATTGATTTACATAACATGCTCATCGGTTCAGACAATTTTATTGACGTCTACTTGACGCAGCTATATCAATTTGTGTGCGATAGCCCTTTCTCTTAGATATAAGAATCATGTATTTGATATGCAAGAAGATATCTTGAAAAAACAATAAAAACAGATTTTTTTTAAATATAACTACACTATATTTAACACATTACTTATCAGGAGAGATATAAAGAAAAATATCAAGCCGATACGATTATACAAACAAGACATTTTATGGCGATATTACTAAATTGTACATGTATTATTTATCATTAAAAGTACCGAAAGTAACCGCGTTTTTTACCCAACTTACTTACTACTTTTCTTTTCGTATGTTATATTTTATAAAGGATATTCTAGTATCCGAGAACAACGATTATCACATTTTACAAAATCTCAAATCTAACCGGAGTTATCCTGATACCCTGAGCATGAGAAACAAAATTGATGAGATTTCATTAGCAAATATATCTGTGATTCCAGAATTTGTTGGTAAGTTGTAAAGAAATGCATAAATCATTCCAAAAAAGTCTACGACAAAGAAAATTGTAAATATAATTGACATTTAAGACAGAGAGTAAAAATAAAATCTAAAAAAAATATATTTCAATAGCGAGAAGAATATAGATCTCATTTTGCCGCAAAAAGAGAAAGAAAAATCCATATATTCTATGTAAAATTTATCAAAATTTAATATAAAGCAATTGATTATATTATTTAATTTTCCTAGACTATTTTTTTTTTTTTAACGATCGCAAGTATTGTACTTCTGATTTCTTAATCAATAAAAAATTTCCAAAAAACTCTTAATGCTTTATTGTTTGTCTTTGCTCTGAATTAACAATTATTTTTTTGAGTTTTAAAACGCAAATTTTTTTATATTATTTTATTATTTTATAAGTCAACACTTGCTGTGCTAATTTCCACATTTTGTAATTTACATTTACTTTTTTCTTGTTTTTATTTTTACTTTAAATCGTTTTTTCCTGAATTACTGAGATAATCAACATAATGTTCTTGTAATATAATTATGCCAATATGTGATTGTAAAATTTCTAGATAGCATTTTGAGCAAACCAAGATCTCCTAGAGCATTTGTCGAATTTTACAATGAATTCCTAAATGAGAAAGACGACATTTCTGTGATATTCAGGTAAAAAATTTAAATTTTTCGTATTCTTTCAAACTTAACAAAACATACATATAAAAACGTTGATTCTGTTATAATCTTACTAAATATCAAAAGGCTAAAATCTTATTTTTTTTTATAGATGGAACCAACCTGAATTTACAGACGAAGTAATACAAGGATACACAGTGCAGTGTTGGTTTATCAAAAATCAAAAAGAGATTCAAATTTGCGACAACAAAAGTATTTCAGCAACAACATTGGAATGCACAGTGCACAATCTAAAACCTAACACAACGTACTACTTTCAAGTACAAGCGCATACTAAAGTTGGTGCTGGCCCTTACACCGATTTAATTGATGTATCGACTACGCATGAAAATCCAATACCGCAATTATTGATTATAACAAAATATGGTATCGATATATGGGATCTGGATTCAACCACCAGCGTTAATCTCCTTAAGGATATGGAAGTGGCATGTGCCACTTATTCAATAGCGGAACATAAAATTTATTGGAGCAACAATATGAAAGAGTTAATGATATTGGAAATGAATGGAAACAATATTACAAAAATAGCTAATCTTCGAAGTATTCCGCACAATCTCTGCATCGACTGGATAGCAAGAAATCTGTACTGGGTAGAATTAGACGATCATTTGTATATCAGTGACATATTCAAGCTCGACTTAACAATGTGGGAAAGTGGCATAATCAAATATGATAAGATTTTTAAAATGGAATCGTCTTTCTATATTTACAGATTAACTATAGTACCGTCTATAGGGTATGTTAACATTCATCCATTTGAAATAAATGAACAATATCTTCATTAAACTGATTTGTAATTTTTCGGTAATTTTGTATGGCTTTGTAATTAAGATCGTAAGCTATAAAAAAATAATAAATTAACACAAATTAATTATAAGAATTTTAAATATTCACTATATATAAATGTTTTTTTTGCTATTATTATAATGTTCTATAATAAGTAAAATAATGCATATATTTTTTAGAACTTTATATTGGACAAATGAGACTTTGGACACTAATCCTCAGTTAATGCAATTGGAACTTGATAGAAATAACACTGAAATCATTCGGAATAATTTATATGTTATGTGCCCCTTCAAACTCGATGAGTCAGATTTTGTTGAAATGAAAATTGACGACATGAATACTAAGAAGCCGTTAATTTACTGGCTAATGACTGATTTCTTGATTGTGACAGACATTAACGTTTCTACGTGCAATTTGATTTTAACCAAAATCATTGCCAGATCTATATTTATATCTTTAACGATTGACAAGACAAACATTTACATTTCTACAATTCGAAAAGACTACGTATATGTTTTGAAAAAAAGGTATGCACTTCTCGAGAGCGTAGACGCATTCAAATACATCCAAAAGATAAGAGCGCCTTCCCGGTTTACTAAATTCTATGCTTTCGGTAAATCTTTGCAATCGTATCCTCCGACGAGATGTCTGACGCCCGACAAAAAAGTTTACAATGTAGAAGAAGCGATGGTAACGACGAACAGAATCATCGTAAATCTTCCGGAGCCGGTCCCCAAGAGTGGATGCAAAAAGTACAACTTACCTACCACTCTATATACTATCAACATAAGCCATTGTTTGGATAATAAGTTTAACAAGTTTGATAATTTCACCGTGCAGATGTACGAGCAATATTACGAGATTCAGAATGTAACGCCGCTTACAGAGTATAAGTTACTGCTAGCTATAAGCAATTTTTACTCTGATCAGTTATCAATGAAACCGTTATTAAGCTCGGAAATAATATTAAGAACGAAACCGAGCAAGTTCGACGCATCGGAAAATGTGACAGTTCAGGCTTTGACGCCTACTATAGCGGTAGTTTATTGGATGCCACCCAAAAAACTGAAGATCGGGCATTGCGTGCCCGTGATCTACGAAGTATATTGGACGTTAATTACTTTGTTAAACAATACGCAACAAATACACGAGTTCTTACTTATCAATAAAACCGAGTATAAGATAGACGATAAACTTTTCACAATACTCGAACCGTTGATACCAGGACAGAAATACAGAGTATATGTACGCATGTATCCAGCCAACTTTAACGATTATTATAATGACAGTTCGAGCAAAACTTTGTACATGTATTCGGAACCAAACAATATAACTTTAAGCGAGGTTAGCATAAATGGTATGAATATTTCGTGGATTCCTAACGTTAATTTGACAATTCATTACATATTGAAATTCAAAAATATTGAGATGCAGAAGTGGCAAATTGCAAACAACTTTGAGTCGAATAATGGAGGGAAAATAATGTACTATATAAAAAACTTACTACCAGGCACTCTATATGAGTTTCGTTTGATACTGAGATACCCCAAATACGAGAAAGACTTTATATGGCCATCTGATGGAAGATTTACTTTTTCAACTATGACAAGTAAGCAAATGAAAATATTATAATATTATATATTTATTTTAGATATGGAAATGCTAACAAAATTTAAAAACTTAGTAATTTTTAATAATAAAGTTATAAATAGAAGTAAGTTTTGAAATAAAATGCAGATATTAAGTGCATATTTTTGCATAACAAAGGTGATATTTCGAGCATTCCTGGAATATTAGTTATACAATATTACCTACCAGTCATCTTAAGCTTTGTCGCTATAGTTACTGTAATCTGCGTCTGCTACTTTTACTATTGTAAGTATATATGATACACATATAAGTCTTTAATTGCAGAAAAAGATTATATCTAATGTAGCATATTGAGGTTTTCTAAAAAAAGTTAATTTATTTTTTAAAATTGCGATGTATGTGTAAATTTTGCAATGCATATTATTAAATAAGTATATTGTAATTTTATAACAGTGTATCGACAACGCAATGAAAGAAACGAGCAAGTTTTGCCTCCGATGATGACTGACATCGAATTAGCGATTCTACAAGAAATACCTAACGGTAACGTTCAAATCAATACACTATACAGTCCTATGATGCAATATAATTCGGATGAATATGTTCTGACCAAAATCAAACGTGAGGAAATCAGATTAGGAAAACTTTTAGGCAGCGGCGCATTCGGAATGGTAAAAACTAAATTTTTCGATACAATGTTATACGCTATTAATTTCTAGATCAACAGAAATTGAAACAGATACGCATTTATCAATAAAAATAATTACATGAATTACGTTTTATAAAAAATTATAAGTAATACAAAATTTTTGTGAGACAATATACACATGCATTCTATTATGTATTTTTCGTTAAATTCTTTAATATAAAATAAAATATAATGTCACTTGATATTAAACTACATAACTTTTAATGTCATATAGTATATTTAAACTAATTTCAAATATTGCGCAGGTGTTTCAAGGAAAAGTAAAGAATTTAGAAGGATCGAGCATAGAAATGCCCGTTGCCATAAAAATGCTTCGAAAAAATGCTTCCTCGCAAGAGAAAAAGAAATTTTTAGAGGAGACCAGACTTATGAATCACTTCCGACATAAACATGTGCTAAGATTGCTGGCCGTTTGCTTAGACGAAGATGCTCCATTAATCGTGTTGGAATTAATGGAAATTGGTGATCTGCTACAATATTTGAGAGATAGTCGAAAATTGCAACCGTCAGATTTGCACGGTCTGCGTCTGCAAGATTTGTTTGCTATGTGCGAAGATGTTGCGCGAGGTTGTTGCTACCTAGAAGATCTGCGTTTCGTTCATAGAGATCTCGCGTGTCGAAATTGCTTAGTATCCGCGAGAGATCGCGAGAACCGTGTCATTAAAATTGGCGATTTTGGACTAGCTAGAGATGTTTACAAGGATGACTATTATCGCGTGGTAAATACAATTATTTAAAAAAATGAAAATTTTTAGAGATGTTTTGTCGTAATAATATTGCACATTTCTACTTTGAATATAATTTAGAAAAAAAGAAAAATATTTTATTTCTATTTATATATAAAGTAAGAGATAAGTGAACGTTTTTCGTTTTAGCACGAATACTTTACAAATGGACAAATTAAATCAGAAGATTAACTCTGTTAAATTTGCATGTTTCAGAAAGGACAAGGTCTGCTTCCTATTTGCTGGATGGCACCGGAATCTTTGGCCATCGGAATATTTACTTCCCAGAGCGACGTTTGGTCATTCGGGGTTCTAATGTGGGAAATTACATCGTTGGGTGAGCATCCCTACACTGGTAGAACTAATCTGGAAGTGATAGATTATGTACGCACTGGAGGCAGGTTGCCAATGCCTCTGAATTGTCCACCGACTTTATACGAATTGATGCTGCATTGCTGGAGTCCAAAAAATAATAGACCGAACTTCAAAATTTGTCTCGAGAATATTATAGGTCTAAGAAATAACATAGAAGATACCTTACTAAGTCCAGTGGATATTATCTAGCCGGTAATATTAAATTAATTAATGATTTTATTTTCCAAAGGATACAATGAGAAGTTCAACATAGGACAAATAATTTTAAATATCTAATATTCTGCCGTTTTTAAGTTTAATTTTAATTTGTTAGATTTATTGATAGAAAAAAGAAAAACCTTTTTTAATCACACTTCGCAAAAAATTTTGATGGCTAAAAAACACAACATTTGTTCTTACAACTGTAAACAACGTGACGCTGACGCTAGTATTTTCGAGTAATCAAAACGAAACATAATTATGATTACTATAATTATCTATAAATTGCTACAGTAATTTTAGAAATAATGTCTACTTTATATTATATTAGCACTCTGTTTTATATTCCTATATTTTATCTTACTTAAGGGGATCCAAAAGTGACGGCCGAACTCCGACGGGTTAGCGCCCTCATCCAAGCGTAATTAAAATTATCGATAATACCGACCGAAATTATCGATAATATCAATAATTTTAGTTCCGCTGTTATCGATATGAATATTTTTGCATATTCTATGCATATTTGAAAGAGAATTGTGTTCAATATGTTGAAATCGGACAACATCGTGTATTTCTACTGCTCTATTGCCTCGCACGCATATCTAAGCGTATTTAAGCGTATAGATAACAGTATAATATAGACGTGTCTGCCTTTATCACATATTTGAACATAATTTCACATTGTTCATACGGGCTATGTGTCTTCCCATATATCTTCCAAGAGGAATAACATTTGGTTAGGTTAGGTTAATTAAAGTAGTGTGCGGCGGCGCACACTTCGCAGCGCGGGGCTCACTGACGTACGCCCGGCTAAAAGTCGGCGCTGATTGATCAGACTTTACTCAATAATAACTCCTTTATGAAGCGTTATAGAAAAAAATGTTACAGGACTTTTCTGTTCAGAATAACACCCTCTACCTTCCCTTAAAGGGTGTTGCGCGAATTTTCGGACACCCTGTGTAAATATACCTTATATATAAATAATACTAACCTCTTGACCCTTATTCTTTTTAAGGAAAGTCTTCGGACAGAGAGAGGCAAGCGTTTATCATTATATTTTTGTCCCATTATGTGAACACAATAATATATTAAAAATTAAAA
>JAXRKO010000934.1:0-24985 GCA_037039905.1 Formica aserva
GCATTAACAAAAATGCAAACATTACACAAATCTATCTGTCTTCCAGAGTATTTTAATTAATTTTATTATTTCAAAGAATCAAATCCGTTCGGCTGCCGATTCTCAGATTTTATAATTCATATCTATATCAATAAACTTGAAATTTAAATTTACAAATAATTAATTAAAAACAATTTTTTTAGTCAAAGATACGCAACAGCCGATTCTCATCCTCGGTGGCGAGCATGTGGTCATGATGCAAGGCGCCGATATGTTGGACGAGCCCAGCATCGTTTACGAGACCGAGAGTGAGATCCGCGGAGTGGCAATACACGTGGCATCCGCTCAATTATTCGTTTCCACTTCGATGGGTTACGTGTATCGTACCTCGATTATCGAGCGATCGGAAGCGGAAGCCATTCTGAATCCTGATCGAATGCACTTCAAACCATTAAGTCTTTCCGTCGATTGGCTGAATCTTCACTTATACATATTGGGAGAGGTAAAACACGCGACCACAGTATGGCAAATAGCCAGATGCAATTTGGATGGCAAAAGTTTGACAGTAGCTATGGCTGGATTCTTGACCCGACCTTTGCATATCGAAGTCGATCCTTACAATGGGTACATCTTTTGGGTCACTAAAGCAGGATTGTTTAGATTAGATCTGGCCGATATCAGCAACGGTGTGAAACACGAGGTATAAGTTCCATTCTTTTTTTATAATTTTATATTACTAAAATTTTTATTTTTAGCGTTATACTAACAAATGCAAAATTTTTAGACGTACATATTAATAGGATGTGTATAATGTTATCATTTTAATATGCTGTTGATATTAACGTATATTTTACTTTCTTTAAATAAAATAATTTTTTAAAAGACATTTATTATCAAAACATTTATATATACAAATTTAATTATTTTTTTAAGAATCGGAATGTTATTTTATTATTTTAGGTTCAACCATACTTAATTCTTGAGGATGCAAATTTGGGGGCTTTCACGGTAGACCATATGAATTTTCGATTACTTGTTCCTCATCACACTAAAAATACAGTGCTATCGGTGACACTGGATGGTCGTGAAATTTTTGATCTGCGCTCCAATACACAAAAACCCAAATTCAATAACGTTGTTTCTTTAGCTATGGCAAATGGTTTATTTTATTGGACTAATGGTGAAGATGTTCTTACCGAAGGCTATCATCAAAAGCAAAATAGATATTTTCATAATTCCTATCTTGACAGGTATCCTTATATTTAAAAAAAAAATTTATTTCTACATTTGGCTTTAAACACTAATTATCATTATTTTTTGTATATGTATATAATCAAGTTTGAATGCAATGATTAAATATACATAATAATGCTATAAATTCTAGAAGAAAATAATTTGTTTTATAAACAATAAAGCAATGAATCTTTGTTTAAAAAAAAGATGGTTCTTATGCTAAACCGTTATCTGCTTACGATATCTTCGAGATACGGTCGCGTGGAGTTCACTTGACGGAACTATTCCCACTGTTAACGCGATATAATAATAATAATATAACTTTATTGAACACACAGTAGTATATACTGTATCTATACATTTGGCAGTCATTTTCTCGGCACTTTAAAAAAAAAAGCTTATAAACATATTGTTAAACATATTAATAAAATAAAAAGCGTTTAACATAAGATTCTTCTTTCTGATTCTTTGACTTTAAAACTCATTTTATATATTTTGGAGCTATATCTTATTACTTGATATTATTTTAATATTTATTAGTAAAAATTATAAATAATTTTTGCTATAAGAAATTAAATTAAACCTACATTAATAGCGCGAACGAATAAATATTCTCGTCTTCAGGCCCGACACTTTCTTCGTCAGTGTGAACGTATTGATGAATGCAAGCCAACCCGTTTCCACTCCAATAAATCCACCTACAGGAGTACAAGCTGTCCTAGGGGCGGAAAGAGCAAAGGTCTCCTGGCAAGCTCCTCATTTACTAGGTTATCAAGGCAAGGGCGCTTGGCAAGACTGGTCATATGAGCTTGAAATCATAGACGAATCGACTGGCGAAACTATTCATCAGAAAGATATCGTTGGACTGTCACATACTGTCTACAATTTGCGAGAAAAGTCGGAATATTCGATCAAAGCTGCGGCATATACGAAAGCTGGTAGAGGACCATGGTCCGCGGAGTTTCGCGGGCGAACTTTAAGGTAATATTAATTAATAACTTTATTAAACTAAATATATATAATATAATAATAAATATAACAGATATTTTTTTATATTGAGTTTTGGATGTTTTCCTTTTTTCTCCTTTTTCTTTCTCTCTACGTGTTCTTTATCTGTTTTTCTAATTTTTTTGTTAGAGTTTTATATACATATGAGGTTTTTGAAAACATGCCTCTTTTGCATTTATGCTGATTCTTCCCGTAAATTATTTATCAAATTAAATTATACATTTAGGAATGGTTCGCGCGCGTCTATCTTGTGGTCGTCGAACGAGGAACTTTTGAGGAGTGACGTAACTGGAGAAAATATAAATACGCTCGTTTCTAAGCCAGATATGAAGGATTCCGACAGCGAATTTCATATCGTCGACGTTAGTTGGTACAAGGATGTACTGTACATAGTAGGAAATAATTCCGCGTTATATCATTATAACGTTAGCGACCATCAGAAGAAGAAGCTTAACAATCATTCGGTGGGAAGTGTTGCCGTGGACTGGTTATCAAAGAAGCTGTATTGGGCGAATCCAAAGCAACAGATAGTAAATATAATTAAATGTATTTTAACTTTAAAGCAAATTAGAGTACGCAAGTGCAAAACGCAATTTTTTACATGAATATTATTATAATTTTGACAGCAATGTTTTTGAAATATCTCGATATCTAGATTGTAAACTTTTACAATTGATATTTAATATTTCCGATGGCTGTAAGATTTTTGCAGGGTTGGGAAAGTTACTTTATAAAAGTAACTCGTTACCGTTATCGTTCTTTTTTCTAAAAAGTAACTCGTTACCGTTACTCGTTACCAATTTTAAAAAGTAACTTGTTACCGTTACCGTTACTCAAAAAATAACGAGTCGTTACAATTTCCGTTCGTTTTTTTATATATAACAATAACTTTACATACAATTTTTTTTAATACAAGATCAAATTAAACATTAAAAATTTTTAAACATTGTCTTACAAAGAAACAAGATACCAAAATGAGTTTTCAGTAGTTTTCATGTAATGCTGCATTCCAACACTCTTATCAATATTTTCCTTTGTATGAAAATTATACCGAGTAAATTAAAAAAAGTAACGATAAAAGTAACTGTTAAATTCGTTACTCGTTACCGAAAAATGTAACGAAGTTGCTTTTCCCGTTACAAACAAAATTTGTAACGCCGTTACCGTTACAGTTACCAAAAAAAAGTAACTGTAACGGTAACGGCGTTACAAGTAACGCGTTAATTCCCAACCCTGGGTTTTTGTTAAAGTAATGTCAAGAATGTCCTCTACTTGATTTCAAAAATATACTATATGATATTATCTTGATTTTATAGATAACAAGAGCAAACTTGGATGGATCTCAACAAGAGCCGATGTCTATCATAGCAATTGTGAAAGAACTCATGATCGACTCTCTAGAAGCATATTTATATTGGTCTACTGGTCACGCTGTGGAAGTTGTACGATTAAATGGACAGAACAAGAGGTACTATCATTCGGACGAAATTTTTAATGGCAAACAAGTGATGGGATTGACGCTCGACACCGAAAATAGATACGTCTATTGGATCGTTCGAAGCTACGAAAGTGGATCCATCGTTTATCGAGCACCTACATCCGAAAGAATTCCAATGAATCAGAAAATCATTCCGGAAAAGGTTTTTTTGTGTATCTAATTAATTTTTATATTTAGATCACTATTATTTTTAATAATAATATTATAATTTCTAATATTAGAATATTATTATTTCTAATAAAAATAAAATTTATCGAGCACGATAAAATTATAAATGCCGCTAATACAATTCTAATTTTATCAAATAATGTATAATCAATATATAAATAAATGAATTAAAATAAAATATAACAATATATGTAAACAATAAATTTTTATTTCCAGGTTTCTGCTTTGAAAGATCCAAATGTGCAAGGACCTTTATGTTATTTCTCTGAACACCTGCTGTGGCTGCAGGATGGTACGAATGCGGTAATCGGCGATCTCTCCGGTCAGAACACCGCCGTGATCAATGGAATCACTTTGTCCGGCTTACACATGGTGGCCGTCATGGATCCCGCACTTCATCAGTACCCAAAAAATTTAACATCGGAAACCGTAAAGGTTTCGCCAGACGCTGTCGACTTTAATAGTATAAGAGTCGAAGGAACTTGGAGAAATTTTAACATATCATGGGATCCAGTGAAAAATGTTAATTATGGCACGGTTTTCTACGAAGTAAAGTTCGCGGATTACATTAATACAAATTCGAACTCGGAAATCACGATCGAAACGACAATACCGTACAACAACTCGGACCAGATCCTCCCTTATTCCGTCCTAGAGGTTACTGTAAAAGCTTTTACTTACTGGGAAACGGCGCATAATTCGCGAAAAATTTTGAAATCGCCACAGAGCGTGCCGACTCAGCCGACGTTTCCTAGGGCGTTCGTGGACAAAGAATTCCGCCATGAGTTCATAACGGACGATCGTCTTGTGATATTCAGGTGAAGAATCTAAAATCTTGCACTCTCATTTTTTCTTACATTTAATGACATATATATATATATATATATATATATAAGATCTGAGTTTTTTTTTATTATAAGCAATAATGTTAAAATATCTCTTATTCTCTTTATAGATGGAATCAACCTCAGTTTACAAACGGAATTATTCAAGGATACATGGTACAGTGTTCGTTCATTGAGGACCAGAAAGAAATTGAAATCTGCAACGATCAAAGCATCCCAGCTTCGACATTGGAGTACACAATACGAAATCTAAGACGCAACATGACATATTACTTTCGAGTACGAGCACATACCAAAATTGGTGCCGGTCCTTACACGGATTTAATCAACGTGTCGACTACGTACGAGAATCCGGTGCCCCAATTATTGGTTGCTACCGCGGATGCTGTGAAAATATCCGATTTGGATCGAGAGACCAATAACTCGCTCACCAGACATAGCGCAACAGACGTCAATTACCTGGAAATTGAAAACAAAATTTATTGGATTAGTGAGATGCAAGAGTTAGTGACGTCAGAGATCAACGGAGCCAATGTCACAAAAATACTTGCCTTGAAAAATAGCGCACACAGCCTCTGCATCGACTGGATAGCAAGAAATCTGTATTGGACGGAATACGAATATAACAGTACCAATCCATGGGAAAGCAGCGGTTACATTATGAAACTGGACTTAATAATGTGGAAAGCTGGCGAAGTTAAATACAATAATATCGTAAGGAGAGGAAGATACATTCCTGTTTTAGATGTAGTGCCATCTTTGGGGTACGCCGATTTTTATTTGTTTGAAATATAATATTAATTTCATTTTTATTTCTTTTAAGTATTTACATATTATATTATTATTTTTTAATTTAATATCAATATTAAAGAGACTTTTTTGCAACTAATATCATAAATTATGTAATCACAAAACATTTTGCACACAAAATTATAAAAAATTGTAAAGTTACAGAATTTTGTTATTTCGTTCAAATAATATTATAAAATCATTAAAATATAATGCATATATATTTTTTAGATCTTTATACTGGATTGAAGCGACAAATGACCGAGGTATAATAATGCAATCGGATCTCGACGGGAGAAATGTGCAACCATTTTTCAAAAATATAAATAATACATGTACCTGCCCGTCTAGCTCGGTAATGCCCATGATGACGGTTGATAAAACTAATATGCAGAAACCGGTGATATACTGGATATCGATGGAGGGACATTTAAATGTAGCTGACATTCATGGTTGCATGTGCAATGTCATATTAAGTGTAGGCTTCAAAACAGCGACTCTCACGTCTCTTACGGTTGACAAGATGAACATTTACTGGTCCAATGTAACGGAAAATCGAATCTATTGCATGAAAAAAGAATATCCTTTCCGTGTGAGCAAGGAAAACATGTCCAAACCGGAACTGAAGAGTCTCTATCTGCCTAATGTACGTCACATCACAGCCTTCGGCAAATCCCTGCAAGCTTATCCTACGACGAAATGTCTGATACCTCGCCGAAAAGCTTACACTATCGAGCGAGTAAAGGCAACAGAGAATAGTATCGTCATTAATCTCCCGGAGATGAGCTCCGAGGTCGGTTGCGAGAAATACAGTCTACCCAGCACGCTGTACATTATCCACGTGCTCCACTGTTTGAAGGAGTGCGAAAGTTTCGAGCTGCAGACATACAAGCGACATTACGAGATTCAGAATCTAAAGCCGTTCACGGAATACAAGCTGCAGTTGACGCTGAGCAATGTTTACATCAAACAATTTAAACTGTCTACCTTATCAGGCCAGGATGTGATCCTGATGACTAGTCCAGGCAAACCCAACGCACCGGAAAACTTTACGGTTCAAGCGCTGACGCCAACCCTTGCGGCGGTTTATTGGATGTCGCCCAAGGTATTGAATTGTGCGGCTGTGCACTACGAGGTGCACTGGAGATCGCTTCTCTCGGTAAACGGGGTCCGACAGAAGGGCGAACAGCTGATCAAGGAGCTCGAGCACACGGAAGATGGCAAGTTCTTTACGATATTGAAGCCGTTTCTGCCAGGCCAGGATTATCTGGTATATGTGCGTGTGTATCCCGTCAACTTCAGCGATTTGTACAATGAAACTCTTACGAAAACTATTCGCATGTACTCGGAACCGAACAATTTAACTGTGAGCGGAATCAGCGTGAACAGTATAAACATCTCTTGGATCCTGAGCGACAATCTGACGATCGATTACAGGCTGGAGTACAAGGATGTTGCGATGGACACGTGGCAAATCGCAGACAGTTTTGAGGTGAAACAGTACAATATAACATATCATATAAAAGATTTACAACCGCGTACGTTGTATAGATTTCGCCTGATACTGAGATACCCCGCGTACAAGGAGGACTTTATATGGCCATCTGATGGGAGATTTATATTTCAAACGCTAGGTAAGTAAATAAAAATAAAGACATAAAATGAGATATTTAACATGTTTATAGATATAAAAATATCTTATAGATTTGCTATAGAAGAAGCTAATAATAAAGCTTCAAATAGAAATATAAGTATATTAAAATAAAATAAAGAAATATTATTTATATTTTTCTTTTATAATAAAGGAGATGTCCCGAGCGCTCCTGGAAAACCTACGGTAACAAGACTTCGAAATTCGGTGTACCAATTAAATTGGGAACCTGCACAAGCTCACGGTTCACAAATAACTTTGTATCGATTGGAAGGCTTAATCACTGACGACAATAACAAACAAGATAACGAAGCCGGTGAGAATGAGTACTGGAATTTATATTATAACGGAACGGACAGTTACTGGATAATTACCGGGGATATGGATCAGAAATATATAAAATTTCGCGTGCGAGTTAAAAATGCCTATGGTTTCGGCGCTTGGAGTGAATCAAGCTCGATCATTGATCTAACAGAATCTACCGGAGGATTAATAAATATAACTACACAACCACACTTACCGTTAATGTTAGGCCTCATCGTGATCGTTATCATAATGCTGGCCTGCTTCTGCTATTTTTTCTGCCGTAAGTATATTTAATAGCTCGAGTTTTTAATTGTATATTAATTCAGATAAAATACAATATATGGAATTTTTGAAAACAAATGTTGTTGATAGAAAACAATTTATATATATATATATATGTGTGTGTGTGTGTGTGTGTGCGTGCGTGCGTGCGTGCGTGCGTGCGTGCGTGCGTGCGTGCGTGCGTGCGTGCGTGTGTGTGTGTGTGTGTGTGTGTGTGTGTGTGTGTATTTTGGCAACGTGATATTAGACAAATGTATCATATCGTTATCCAGCAGTTTACCGACAACGCAAAGAAGATAAAAAGGCAGTTTTACCTCCGATAATATCCGATGTCGAATTAGCAACTCTTCGCGAAATACCTCGCGGGAACTTCGTTCAATCCAACGCATTATATGCTTCTACATTGCAAAATGATCCAGATGATTCTGCATTGCCTAAAATCAAACAAGAACAAATTACATTAGCAAAATTTTTAGGCAGTGGTGCATTCGGAAAGGTAAAATTTAATTTTCAACACTCCCTCTACACAATATATTTTTATTATAATATATATGAAATTTATATTATTATATATAAATGTATAAAATTTGCATTTTAAAGTAATTCTGAATATTTTGCAGGTATTTCAGGGAAATGCCAAGGATTTAGAACGACCGGGCATAACGCCCGTCGCCATAAAGATGCTGCGAAAGGATGCTTCTTCGCAAGAGAAGACGGAATTTTTGCAAGAAGCGAGACTTATGAGTCATTTTCGACATAAGCATGTATTAAGACTGCTAGGTGTTTGTTTGGATACTGATCCTCCCTTACTCGTGTTGGAATTAATGGAAGCTGGTGATCTACTGAGTTATTTGAGAGAGAGTCGATCCTTGCAACCAACAGATTCGCACGCTCTGCGTCTGCAAGATTTGCTCGCCATGTGCGAAGACGTTGCGCGAGGCTGTCGTTATCTAGAGGAGTTGCATTTCGTGCACAGAGATCTCGCATGTAGGAATTGTTTGGTGTCAGCGAGGGATCGCGAGAATCGTGTCGTGAAGATTGGTGACTTCGGATTAGCTAGAGATATTTACAAGAACGATTATTACCGCAAGGTAAATGCAACATTTTTTGAAAATTTTACAAACTATTCATCTATACTTTTACGTAAAAATATATAAGCTAAAACGGTTTTAGCACGCATGTGCATGCTTGTTAAAAAAATTAAAAGTAACTTGGGCGGAAGAGTTAATTGGCAAAAATCATGCTTTAGGAAGGAGAAGGTCTGTTACCTGTTCGCTGGATGGCACCGGAATCCTTGGTGGACGGAATATTTACTTCACAGAGTGACGTTTGGGCATTCGGCGTGCTAATATGGGAAATTACGTCGTTGGGTCAGCAACCCTATCCTGCCAGGACCAATCTCGAAGTGTTACATTACGTACGTGCGGGCGGAAGGCTGCCGAAACCCCTCAACTGTCCACCGACGTTGCATCAATTGATGATGCGTTGCTGGAGCGCAGCGGATGCTAGACCAAGCTTTAAGATTTGTCTAGAAAACATTGTCGCGTTGAGAAGCAATATAGAAGACGCAATATTAAGCCCAGTGCATACTGGACATTATTTGACCCGCAGAGGTAAATTAACATTAATCCTTTTTCATACTCATATCACTGCATGAAGCAATTAATTTTTGCAAATCGACAGAATGTTGACTTACGCAAGTTTTTTTTACTCGCACCTGCATTACATAAAATATTTAATGCGTCCATGAATCATTCGTTTTGCTATTATAATGTGGTTACATATATCATCACATACAATGTGAAAGTTGAGTTTCTTCAAAATTATAGACATGAGAAATGTTACAATGAATGAAAGCAAAGCACATATAGGCATATAATATTTTATAACGCATACGATAGCTTACAAATTATAAATAGTTGACTACAAGAAAATATTTTTTACAAATTAAATATTGAAAATGCAAATTGATAACAAAACTTATTTTTCAATTAATTTTAATTATACATCATTTGAAAAATATAAGCATGTTTCTCATTCATTCATGTAACTCGACATTATCAGATCACATGTAACAGAATATTTTTATCATGTGCTTCTTTAATCCTTAAATGTACTGGAATATTACTGTTTGCTTAAATTCATATTTATCATTGCATGGCTCGTGCTTGCAGGCGTGTCTAACATGGCTTACTTTGCTGACAAGAATCAAAATCATAACAATTCAGGTAGGTTTTAATAAACATCATCTGCCTCTGTCATTCTACGGTAAAAAGAAATATATTTTCATTTTTCACAAGCTCGTATTCTTCCTGTCATTATAATTAATTTATATGCATAATTTGCAAAATAATATATAACATATAATTATATAATATATAAATAACATATGCATAAGATACAAAATCATGTCAAGATTTAAAGAATTATTTTGTTTCTTTATAAAAAAATATATTTTTCTGAAAATTTCACAATTCATAAGATTTCCTAATATACTTTACTATAAATTATAATCGATATTCTGTATAGGAAACTCCTGGAAATCTAGCAGCTCTGAGGGAAGCCGAGATATACAACCTTTTCTCCAAAACTCGAACTATGCCATGCTCAACCCGCAATCCGGTGAGATTCCGAAGTATCTAGAATTATTAGCAGATAACGAGGATGTCGTCCCAAAAGAAAATCCTACGAGTGGTTACGAAGTACCTCGTTCGAGTCACATCTCGGATCAGAATTTAGCAAATATAAGCAGGATTAATTGCACGAATCAAGATCGTAAATGCAGTTTACCCACCGAGATCACACAGGAACGTAAGGAACATTCCACGGGAGAACGAAAGCAATCTGATGGAAAATTATACGAAAAGAGATCATCGATCACTAGTCTGAATTTGCCAGATCGAAAGGGTGCGTCGATTTCGGGGATACCAGAAAAATACAACACGTTGGACAACTCTAAATCGATGAGCTCAGTTGCAAAGACGGCACCGAAGGGGGACTCCTTCTCGTCCTTAAACGGACGAAAATACAGGATTGACTTGAGCGAGCGAAGGGATTCTGAGACGAGTATCGAGGGTAGAAGCTCTAGCTCGCACAGCTTGGCGCCTTCTACACGTCCCAGTTCGTCTTTGATCAGTTCGCAGACGGTCCTTCCATGCCTGAAGATCAATGTCCTCGCGAACGTTGCAGGAAACGGAGAAGTGCCTTCGAACGAGAGCGCGGTAACAAAATGTACGTTACCAAAGATCCAAAAGACTCACTCCAACTTGCAGAATGGCAAGGCAAATATACCGCTCATGATAAATAGCGCGTTGTTTAATATGCTGCGACAGACGCCTGTAGTTGAGGAGGGCAATAACATTGTCACGTATACAAATATAAATGCGGACGCTGTCAGAGTGAATGGATCGTGAATCGCTGATCGTAGCGGATCTAAAAATAAGATTCCTATGAATTATATATTTTTGAGTTTACGAGTGACGTAAGTCGATAATTAATTAATGTTCTGAGTTACACTCGCGAGTAGATCTATAAGACTTGGGACAACAAATAATTACATGACAATAAATTTCTAGACCATTACGAGGTACTATTTTTAGTGACATTTCTTCTTTGTGATTGCTATGGTAGGCCTATTTTATTAAGGCCTACTCAGAATTTGTTTTATTAATTTGTTGGAAGATATAACTAATACAATTTTGCTCAAAAATTTTTCCTTTCTTTTATCTTAGCATGGTGCCTTAAATATATATCAAACAATGCACATTCAACAGATTAAAAAACTCTGCTTATATTATTAAAATCCAAGCATCTTATGTGTAAAGAAAATGAAAAGTTGCGAAGGGCGGAGTTAAATAGCTTTAAACTGCCATTATAATGTACATATATATATATATAAACTTTTATACTTAAAAAGTTATGCAACTTATGGCAGATCGTTTTGTGACATATAGATATTGTGCGATTTCAGTAATATAATCGCGAACCTGTTATTTAATATAAGAATGATATAGTAATGAAGAATGATGAATGTGAAGTACAGTTTAATTTAATAATCACTACATTTCAAATAACATATTTATTGAATAACTTACGAAATTTCTCACTGTTCATTGTACAAATTTCACATTTGATAATTATTAAAGAATAATATGGAAAGCTATATAAGAAATTGTTAAGTTTTCTATATAGTTTTAATAATATAAAAATGTACGTGTGTATAATCTTACTTTAAAAAGATAAGTTTTTGAATGTATAAAATCTTGTGAAATTTATGCCAATGGATTAATGATTATGTTTGAGGTTTGTAATTTCAAGTTGCTTTATATACTTATATATAAAGATTTTATATATGTATATGTATATATGTATATGTATATATATATATATATATGTATATATATATATATGTATATATATGTATATACAGGGTGTCCCATAATTCGCGGATCACCCGCCATGTGCAGGTAGAGCACATGAAACCGAGAAGAAAAGTCCTTTACCATTTTGCGATTTTCGTAATAATTATTAAGAAATTAATTTAAAAAGATGGGCCAATCCATGCCTTACACAAGCGCGCGGCGAGAAGAGACTTCCTACTCAGGCATTGCTCGGTGCGCGGCGAAGCGGTGGGAGGGGCGCTGTATACGGCTACGTACGAGCGAACGCTAAAGCTACGCATCTCGAACTATTCTCTCTCTCTCTATCTCTCTTTCTTTCTCTTTCTCGGGCGCGCGACATAGGAAGCAGAGTTGGGCAAAAATGTAATCTAATTAACAATCACAAATTTCAATTACAATGTAATTCTTAATGCAATTATAAAATGTAATTATTAATTGCATTAAGAATTACATTGTAATTGAAATTTGTGATTGTTAATTAGATTACATTTTTGCCCAACTCTGCTTCCTATGTCGCGCGCCCGAGAAAGAGAAAGAAAGAGAGATAGAGAGAGAGAGAATAGTTCGAGATGCGTAGCTTTAGCGTTCGCTCGTACGTAGCCGTATACAGCGCCCCTCCCACCGCTTCGCCGCGCACCGAGCAATGCCTGAGTAGGAAGTCTCTTCTCGCCGCGCGCTTGTGTAAGGCATGGATTGGCCCATCTTTTTAAATTAATTTCTTAATAATTATTACGAAAATCGCAAAATGGTAAAGGACTTTTCTTCTCGGTTTCATGTGCTCTACCTGCACATGGCGGGTGATCCGCGAATTATGGGACACCCTGTATATATATATATATGTGTGTGTGTATATACAGGGTGTCCCAGATCATTTGGGGCAATACTCGTGTGCAGATAGAGCGGACCAAACTGAGTCGAAAAGTCCTCTATCATTTTTTTTTATAACGCTTAATAAAGGAGTTATTATTGAGTTAAGTCTGATCAATCAGCGCCGATCTTTAACCGGGCGCACGTCGGTGAGCCGCGGGCCTGGTAGTATGCGGCAGCGCATACTTCACGGCGCGCGGCTCACCGACTTGCGCCCGGCTAAAGTAGGGATGTTCGATTCTTCCAAAAGAATCGATTCTCGAATCGATCTTGAATCGGTTCCTCAAGAATCGATTCACTTAAAAAATCGACTCCAAAGAATCGATCTAGCATGAATCGATCTAAAAAAATCGTTGAAATTTTAAATTAATTATTTTGAAAAGTGTTTATAAAATATAATTATATTTTACATTACATTTTTTAAATCAATAGTAAATAGAATACAATTTTCAAAAAAGTATTTTATTTTTCAAAGTCACAAATATAAAGATATCGTTTTTTGGCGATTTTTTAGAATTTTATAGTAAAATATAAAAATACAATTACAATATTGATTCTTTGTAATATACCTGTGACCTCTAACAAAGATTAACGATTATTTTGAGACATACAAATAAATAACATAATAATTAAATGCAGTTTCAATCTTTGATTACTTTGCGACCTACAAATAAAAAGAGTTAGTAATTAAGCGTGAACAATCTTTTAATTTGATTAATTTCAATTAATTCAGTCTTTCAACTGCCATTCTTTGGCTGTCAAAGAATTCAAAAAAAGTAAATGCTGTAGGTGATCTGGAGACAGTCGGTTTCTGTCCTCAGTTAAAATATTTCCAGCTCGTGAAAATAATCTTTCAGAAGGTACCGATGTTGCAACCACAGGCAAGTACATTTTTGCAATTTTGCTAAGTGTTGGATAAATCATTTTGTACTGCTTAGACCAATAGAACATTGGATTTTCTTTCAACTTTGCCAATGGTTGATGTAAGTAATGCCTTAGATCGGTTGGCATTTCGTCTTGATTTCTTTCATCTTCATTCGCAACTTGTCCTTTAACAAGGTCCTCGTGATATGTCCAGAGATCATCAGATGTTTCAGAATTCTCGACGTTTGCTTCAATAATCGTCGCGTCACCGTCAGACATATTCGCTTGGTCAATTTCTTTCATACATTTAGCAATGTAATTGACTGATTGCGCACATGCTACAAGTTCGTTCTGCTGAAAATGCAGTCGTTTAAATCGAGGATCTAATATTGTCGAAACCGCAATAATTCGATTGGCTGTTATGTTTCCAAATCTTTTTCTGATTTGAAACTGGAGGCGATTTATTAAAGTTTGTGCAGTTGGCGTCTGCAGGTGCGTGCGAAGCGATTCAATCTTTTTTTTCAAGCAGTAGATCATTGGAATCATTTTGCTGATCGTGACATATTTTTCTCCACACAGTTCTTTCGTCACTTTTTCAATTGGTCGCAAAACTTCAAGAATTTCTTTCGCAAGTAGCAGTTCAGCTGCCGTCAACATTGGAGGTGAACTTGGGATTTTCAATAAAATTGATCCAACTGTATCCGCTAACAGAATGAAGCGTTCTAACATATAATATGTAGAATTCCAACGCGTATCAATACACTGAATTAACTTGAGGGCGCTGACCTTTCGTAACTCACCGGCAGCAATTGAGGACTGTTTAAAAAAAGTGACAATCGTTTTAATCTTTGTCACCAAAACTGTTGCATCATCAAAGTCCATAGTATGTGTAGCGACCAAATTTAACGTGTGAGCAAAGCACGGAAGATGTTTATTAAATCCCAATGTATCATGAACTGCCTTCACAATGTTTGGTCCATTGTCTGTTACCATCACAATAACCTTGTCTTTATCGATATTCCAATCATTCATTACATTTTCTATCCATCTACCTAAAACCTCAGCTGTGTGTCGTTCCGTTACTTCAGTTACACCTATCGTCGTGGATTGCAGTTCGTCTTCAAACTCATAATGTGCTGTCATTCCTAAATAACTCACGGTGTTGAGTACGTCGGTCCAGAGATCAGATGTGAGCGAAATATGCTGGACAGTATTTAGCCTATCTTTTGCAACTAATGATAGGTAGTTGTATTTCTCTTCCATGTATTTAGTGATTAATTTTCTTCCAGGAATATTGTACAAAGGGACAATAGTTTTCATAAGGTACTTAAAACCTTCTCTTTCCACAATATTAAAGGGCATATTATCTTTGGCGATCATGAACAGTATGGCATTAGTTATTCCTCCAGCCTTTGATCCTCCTTCTTCAAACGATTTGATTTGTTTGAAAGTGCAGTCAATCCTTGGCTGAAAGCAAGATGTTTTATTCGAAGAAAAAAATCTTTCAGACAGTTCTGACTCTATCGTTGAAGCTGTTGGTGAAGAAGTATTGGACCTAGAAGTCATTGAATCTGATTCCATGGCTGTCAATGCCGGTGATGGTATTGATGATGTAGATGCCAGTGACGGCATTGATAATATCGATGCCGACGATAGCATTGATAACGTCGATGGTCTTGAGGTTGAGCACTCAGTTTGATTATTATCAGCTGTACGATTCGAATTATTTGTCTGTTGCGTTTTGTCAGTTTCAGTAGCCGCACTTTTTATAAAAATTTTTTTGATGTCAGGATTATTTAGATGCTTCCGAATCAAATGGTTTTTCAAATTGGTGGTGTTTCCACCGGATCCACCAGATTTTACATCGGTCGAACAAATTTTACAAATACCACCAGTTGGATTTTTTATAAAAAAATGCCATACAGGACTTATTTTTTTTAATGTAGGTGTCACTAGAAAAAAAATAATAAAACATTTTTGTCTTTCTATAAAATTTCTGCAAATAGAGAAATCAGAAATTGGAAAAAAATTTAGGTTGGATGAGGTTATGATTGACGTTTATGAAATTAGTGCAGTGATTGAAAAATATACTTACTTTTTTCTATATTTTCTCACTCGTCTATGAAAAGCCAATACTTTAGTATTAATACCAATTAACATTCGAGGTTTTTAGTGACAAGCAGGTAACATCAAAAATGCTGGGAGAGGAAATGAATGAAAGTGCATGAAATATTAAAGTACCACAACCAATGCATATCAAACACAATATTTCTACTAGTGTAGTTTCTAGAATGACTATTCTCTCTTCTTGCTGGCGATCTTTCATATTTTTTCTTTCCATTCTGCTTCTCATCGTCCCTTTTCGAGTGATCGCGTCTACTACCTCTGTGATCTCTGTCTCTGCTCCTGTCCCTTTGCGATCTGTCTCTGTGAGAATCGTTACTCTTCTCACATCTGTCCTCTCTGTTATTTTTATACATATCTCTTCGCTCTGCACCGTTGCTGTGACTTGGCCGTCAATTTGACATAGTTTCCAAGTTTATTTAGAATAAATAAAAAATTGGTGACAATCGTCAATATCGACAATATAACCTAATCTGACCACAAAACTGTTCGGTTACAATGGCTAAAACAAAATTGTGGCAAATCGCGATGTTACATATTACACATGCATAAAGACTACGACGAAATCAATGGCGCACAAATATTTTTGTTACTGTATATATTTCCGAGAAGAATAATCCAGAATGATCTAACGATTCTGTACTGCGCCCATAGACATAGTATTTGCTTGCTTGCTTGGGTTTTGGGATTGGCTCCAGCGAATACTCGCTATACGGCCATAAAGGTGCCTTTACATGGCAGCGTCAAGCGTCAAGCGTCGAGCGTTAAGCGTCTGCGCAGAATATTGTTGCCCAGAATTATATTTCATTTATTTTATTATATAACAGATGTGTGTGTGTGTGTGTGTTATTATTAATCAAATATATATTATGAAACGTTACTACTCTGGCAATGTAAATTAAAATTAAATTAAAATACAAATGCGGCAAAAGATTTTGGATGGTTGAAATATTCAAATAAATAAGACACAAAAAGGGATTCACAAATAGGGTTGCCATAATAAAATTTTCAAAACTAGGACTTATAGCTCAAAAACCCCGGACATTTCGCTTGCAACCCCGGACGTATACAAAAATAGCGAATAGATTAGCAAGTTGCTTATAACTTATAACAATAAATTTATAATTATTTTAGATCTCATTTTCATTAGTACTTAGAGTAAAAGGAATAAATTAAACATGTTTTTAATTTAAAAAGGTTTTATTATTAGGTACCTATTTATCTTATTGTACCTATACTTATGTACTATATAGCCATTGGCATTTTTAAAATATCAATAACAAATAATTATAAAATATATTAAATATCCAAATCAGTATAAAAATAGTTTCTACTAATGGCTTTAAGACATTAACATAACATAAATCAGTCTTAAACTCTAATAGGTAAATAAACATTTTAATCGAGACTTTGGTACATAATCTTTGACAGTAACCATAAAATCACATACTAAATTATCATATATTAAATTATCATCATCTTAAAGTATTTCTTAAAATGTTTTAAATAAAAAACATTGTCCTATTGGTTTTTATCAGTATATTTTTCTGAGCTTGTAATATAATTTAGGACTTTTTTATCACATTTTAGAAGGTAATGATAAAATTCTTCGCATGTCATTTTAAAATTATATATAGTCTTTATAATGTCTGATATAGTTTGTGGTTGTAGCCTATTTCTTTCTTTAGTCCACTGACTTGTTATCAAAGAAAATACTCTTTCAACATTTGCATTATGCGCTGGTAAACAGAAAAAGAATTGCGCTATTTTTTTCATTTCCCGGCAATTTTTTCCAGCTTCGTATTCTTTAAAAAAATTGCACCACAACTTATTGCAATTAGTGGTAGATTCATTAACAGGTAGATCCTTTAAGAACTTTTGGAAGCAAAGAAATTCATTAAATAATTTTTCTTCATTCACCACTATGTTGTGTACACGTAAAAATTCAAGTGAGGATTCCAGATCTGACCATTGTACTGAATCACTTTTATTAATATCCATACATTCAAAAACATCCAACTCTTCTAAGGGCTTAATCCAAGATTCTAAATAATTTTTCATTGTTATATAAAAAGTGTTTACTTCTTCGATGAATTCTGTAGTACTTTTTCCAGTATTTTCAATTTTTTTTTAAATTTCTTTTATTTTCAATGGCATAAATTTCTGATTAATTCTTTGATCCAAATTCTGAACAATTTCCTTTAAAATTTTTCTTACTTCAATAATAGAATTATCAGCTCTTTCGATTGTTTCAATGTTTGTATGCATTATGTTCATGGTCGAGTGTATTGTAAACAAAAAAGCTTCACTGAAATAGTTTTTGAAAAAAATCTTTAAACTTTTTGGCGGATTTTCTAGACTTAAAAAGTAATTCTTTAAGGGTTCATATAATTTTAATAAACGTTCAATGGCAGGATATAAACTTAGCCATCTCGTTTTTGAGTGATATAAAAGTTTAGAGTACTCGATATCACATTGTTGGCAAAAATCTTTCAAAGCCTCTGTTCTTACAGTAAACACCGAAAAATGATTATAAATTTTCATAACAATTGATTCTATATCAATAGAAAAGTTGTCACAACCTTTATGAATCGTGTTATTAATGATATGAGCTGGACAGCCGATGCCAATTATTTGTTTCTGCAGCCTGCCCTTTAACTTAGCGTAAAGGTTGTTTTGCCCTACTCTGTCTCTACCACCAAAATTAGTGTTGCAGTTGTCGCCACTAAAAGCAACACATTTTCGCGACAAAGAATGTTTTCCTAATTCGGTAAGAATCATATCAGTAATTGTATCAGAGGTTTCATCAGTTATTGTCAAAATTTCTAAAATTTTTGTTGTTATACCGATATTATTAATGTCGTAATATTGAATAAGTATGGGTAGTAATTTTGTAGCCCCATGATTACTGGTGTCGCATGAAACGCTTATGTAAGACACTTCTTCAATTTCTTTCAACATTTTAGAAGTTGACAATGGACTTAGTACATTTTTAAGTATTGCAGTTGCTTTAGTTCTATTACAAGTAGCGATTTTAGCGATATCAGAATCTTGAAATAATAATTTATTCAAATTCATTGTGCAGTCGAGAGATAGAAATGACATGTGATGATATACTGTATGATATGCAATAACTCCTTCAACTGCGTGGACTTCATCATTTTTGGATGACTTTGAAAAAAAACTATCAATTTTTGAAGAGCTAGCTTGATTTTGGTCCCATTTTTTATGTTTGTTTGTGCCCAAATGTTCGATAATATCATGTGAACCTTTATTTGCGATTGAAATCGTTGATGAGCATAAGGTGCAAACTACTTCCCATTCATAACGCCCACGTTTCATAAATGGATACTTTCTTTGTAATTCTTCATTGAAATTACATTTTCTCTTTGGCATTTTGTCACTTCTGAAAAAATAACAATAAAATTGTAGTGTCTATATGTAAACCAAACTCAGCGTAAAACAAAACATTCCGATAATATTATATACTTTAAGTACAAACATTATTTTCATACTTACATATACAATAATTTCGATTAATTATTTGCAATTACGGATAGTGTTGTTAGATTGATACTAAATCACAGAATTATATATTATTATTTATTCAAATTGCGCGCCAAATAATGCAGGTCATAGAATAGGCACTAAACACATTACACTGTTTTGCTTACACAACAAAAATTTATAGACGTATAATACCTAGATCGCGCATTCAGCTCAAAAGACGTCACAAATTGAACGGAGACAGCATGCTTTAAAACCGTTCTGTCTTTGTCTAACAATATAGAGTGGAGGTTATTCCCCTTAATTCCTTCTCACTTCCTTTGCTCTGTTTCACCAATCAACAAATGCTTCTTTGCTCCCACCATACGTCGTTAGAAGAAGACAGAATGGTATCGTGCAGCGTGCAGCAATTTTCTGACAATGAGATGTAGGGATTTGTTTCGTTACTAGCGCCGCTCGCGGTCGTGCATTCAAACAATCGCCAAGCAAGCGAAAGCAAGCATAGTCTCCTCTCTATCTCGTATCTCGTATCTCACGCATAAAAATAAGAAAATGAATGGTTGATAACTTCAATTGTATTGAAGTGATTGAATATGATGTGGTTAATTAATCTAAAAAGCAGAATATTTATGAATATTCTTAAACCCCGGACATTCTTAATTACCCCGGACACATTCGAAAAATCCCCCCGGACGTCACCGGACGCCCTAAAAAAGAGGACGGTGTCCGGGGAAAAGAGGACGTATGGCAACCCTATTCACAAATGACAAAACGACACAGTTTGAAAAACTATTGTTAAAAGTAGGAAATGATTTAAAGGAGCAGTATGTTATACACATGCAGGAAAAAAAATGAAAATTATATCCCATAATCCTTCCCATACAGCACAGAACGTTCCCAGTCAGCCACATCTGTTCTAACAGATATTGCCAAGTGCTTGCTACAAATTATTGTCAGCAAAAAGGCTACAAATTTGGTACAAGAGTTGTTATTACCGATTAAACTGGCAGATTGCCGGCAAGAACCAAGCAAAGCTTGCTAACTTAACTAGACAGCAAATTGGCGGCAAAAACCGAGCAAACCTTGCTGACATGACTGACATCAGATTGTCGGCAAAAACTGAGCAAGATCTGAAGTGCTCAATCTGATGGCAAATTGGCAGCAAAAACCGAACAGAATCTGCAGCTTATCACAAAGTATTATAAAATAGTTCAGTCGCTTATCGCTATGCGGCGCGTTATCCATTATCTATACCCGTATTCAAATTCTTGTCATGAGTGTATATAAAGCCTGCAAAATGCTAATAATATTATAATATATATATTTTTATCAGTTCAATTTTTGACACAATTCTTATACAGGAAATTCAGATATTGAACTGATTTTTGGCAAATCGGACAAATAATTGTTCGATTTTCACTTATTCGAACAATTTCTGTCCAAAAAGATCTTTAATTTTATAAATTAAATTATTTAAATTTATCTATATGTTTTAACACATTAATATATGATTTTATATAATGTCTGATTATCTAATGATCATTTTATGACCAAAACTTATCATCATTTTGTTACTTAGGGTTGAGACTTTAAATCCATTTAAATATACTATTTTATATGAATGGCCAAAAGCTGCAGAATTTGTTCGGTTTTTGCTGACAATCT
This sequence comes from Formica aserva, assembly GCA_037039905.1. NCBI lineage: Eukaryota > Metazoa > Arthropoda > Insecta > Hymenoptera > Formicidae > Formica > Formica aserva. The sequence goes on from JAXRKO010000934.1 coordinate 21,187, forward strand.
GCTGTCAGATTGTCTTGCGCAGATCTTGCTCGATTTTTGCCACCAATTTGACGTCAAATCATGTCAAGCTTTGCTCGGTTTTTGCCATCAATTTGCTATCAGGTTATGTCAGCAAGCTTTGTCACCAAAACACAAGCTTAATGCGGACACAGATGGCACTGGATTTGTTACCAAGTTTTGAGCGAATTTGATGCCAATTTGGCAACAATTTGTTATCAAATTGCTTACTGGGTTGCAGCAACATTGCAACATTGTATAGTAACATTGCTGCAACGTTCTGTGCTGTATGGGTTGATTAGATTTTAATATTTTACTGGGGGATAGTAACGTTTTATACATATTTTGTTTAATAATAATAATATCTATTGTGTATAATGTAAATAAATATCAATTTTCAGTATTAGTAATGTGTATCAGAACATAATTTTTTTTATCTCGACCGAATTCATATCACTCATCATGCTATTAGCCGCAAGAAGCTGGAATCTATTTCATTCAGATTCCTGCGCAATGATTTCTGCGCAGACGCTCGATGCTCGATGCTGCCATGTAATGGCACCTTAAACTGGTTTTAAAGATAGAATCATAGACATAGTATATCTAGACCGAGTGTTGAGGAGTGGGGGCCGATGCCCACGTAGAAAAGGACATACTCTGTTTCGTGCCCCTTGCGTTCTCTCTCGCTCGCACATAGCATGACGAAAGAGAGCGCTATGCTCTGTGCGAGCGAGAGAGAACGCAAAGGGCACGAAACAGAGTATGTCCTTTTCTACGTGGGCATCGGCCCCCACTCCTTAAATAAAGGCAAACGCTCGGTCTAGATATACTATGTCTATGGATATAATAATGTCGTATATATGTAGGCAGAGAGAAGAATGAGAGCAAATACTGTAGATAATAATACGTCCAACTTCGATTAAAAACAGGCAATACAGCGCACTAGCGCTACCACGCGGCCTGAGTTGTTAGTATTTTTTAGTAGAGGAGAACGCTTGTCTCGTAGTTAAGTGATTCGTGATTATATTAATGAAATCGTTTGCATCGTGTGGAATCTGGACTGGAAATGTTTTTGTATCAATTTTATGACATATTGATTTATTCAAACAATATGTCATATAAAATTGGTGCGGTGTGTGCTATTAATGGGTGCAATAATTATAAACAACAACAAGACAGTAAATCATTCTTTAGAATGCCAAAAGACAAAGATGTGTAAGTATGAACATTAAAACTGTGCTAGTTTTGTTTTGTTTTGGTAATGTTTCTAAATATTTAATGTAATTTTTAGTTTGAAGAAATGGATTGCAGCCTGCAACAAAAAAAATCTAGATGAGTTATTAAAAACAAAAGAACCTGATTATTTTTATAACAGATATGTGGTCTGTTCTAACCACTTTGAAATACAATGTTTCAAAAACAAAAATTTGTTTAGCCAAGGGTATATATGTATTTATGCTTACACCTATCTATTTATATTGAATGCAATTCTTAATATAAATATAATGAGTTGATATACGTTGCAGCTTTAATAAATTTTAAAAGTTTAGGTAACTTAATTTTAGGGGCTTTCAAGCTAAAGTATCATTCTGTCTTTGATATCTGCAGATCAACAGAAGGAATAGAGAATTTTGTGTACTCTTGTGTATCATTAACTGAAAAGCTCTTTAATTTTTAATTTTTGTTTTTTAGCTTGTTTCGTGGCTCTGTGCCAACACTTAATTTGCAAAATAAGTCAAATATGTTAAAAAAAAAAATTAGAGATGAAATAGTTGTTCAAGACAGGTATATTATATTTTTTGTTATATTTTAAATAAGAGAGTTTTAAATTTATTATTTTACAAAAATGTTCATTGATGTTTTTAATACTTTTAGCTCTAAGAAAATAAAAACTGAGAAAGTGACAAATAGCACGGACACATTAACATTCGAAACTTATAAAACATTAAGCAGTGAAACATCAATGAGCGACTTACAATTAGTTCAAACTTTACAAACAGAAAATTCAAACCTAAAATTAGACCTGAAAGAATATAAAAGAAAATTAAATAATAGAAATAGTTTATTGAGCAAATATAGAAAGCAAGTCAAAATATTAAAACAGAAGCTGAAGCTTCATTCTGAAAAATTTACAGATCCAAATTCAGAGGTTACAATGAATAAAATTTGTAGCCAATTCATTCGAAGTCAATATCGATTAATGATGAGACATAAAAAGGGCAGAAGGTATGAAAATAGTGATAAAGAGTTTGCATTAGCTTTATACTATTGTTCTACTAAATCATATGTGTTGCTTCAGAAATTTTTCTGTCTTCCAAGTATTAATTCACTGCGATCTTGGCTAAATAATTTGCATGTTGTATGTGGTACAAATTTATCAGTATTTCAATTATTAAAAATTAAATCGGAACAACTTCGACGTGAGGAAAAAGTAATTTCACTTATATTTGATGAAATGTCATTACAGGAACATTTAAATTATGATGCTCGTACAGATATTTTTGAGGGATTTGAAGATTTTGGTGATAATCGAGCTACTTTATCACGTCAATTATGTAATCAGGCAATGGTAGTTATGATAAAAGGGTTATACTTAGATTTTAAGCAAATTATAGGTTATTTTTTAAGTAAGGATGCTATGGCGGCGGACAATTGTAAAGATATATTATTAGATATCATTGAGAAAGTATCACAGACAGGTTTTTTAATTAAAACAATAGTTTGCGATTTAGGTTCCAATAATGTAAAATTGCGAAGACTACTTTTTGTTACTGTCACTGATCCGTACATTTCATATAACAAAGAAAAAATTTTTTTTCTTTATGATGCACCACATTTATTAAAATGTGTACGTAATAATTTTAAAAAATATGATTTTCAATATAAAGACGAAATATTTTCGTGGTCTTATATTGCACGATTTTATTCAATAGACTCTCAACAAATACCTAGAATGGCACCAAAATTAACCAAAAAAATGTATAATTTTACCTCCATTTAGTCCCATGAGAGTATGTTTAGCAGCAAAAGTATTTAGTCACACGGTACACGCTGGTATTTTATGTCATATTTCACTAAATAATTTACCATCCAATGCAATACATACAGCTAATTTTATTGAAAAAATTGATACTCTTTTTGATATTTTCAATTCAGCTAAATATAATGATAAAAAATATAGAAGACCACTCACAATAAAATCTAATTATCATATTAACAAATTAAATGAATTAATGCAATTTTTAAATGATATTAAAGTATTAAATAAAAGATTAATTAATCCATTATGTATAAATGGATGGATATCCAATATTAATGCTTTAAAATTGCTGTGGGATGATTTAAAAAATAATTATAATTTTAAGTTCTTATTTACACGCCGATTAACTCAAGATTGCGTGGAAAATTTATTCTGCATAATTAGATCGAAAGGTGGTAATAATGTTACACCTGATAGTGTCAAATTTCGTTGTAATCTTAGATCAATTATGGTTAATCAATTGCTTGAACCATCAACTGACAGTAACAGTGAGGTGGATGCTTGTACTTTTTTATTACAAAGGCAGGAATTGTTAAAAAAATCCTTTAATATATCTACTCTTCAATCTTCTAAGAGACAAGACGATGATACTTGTATTAATTATAACTTGGCTGAAAAAAATTCAGAGTGTTATGTCTTAGGTTGGGTTTGTAGTAGATTGCCACATGAAGAATGCAGGAATACTTTATGCGACTTAAATAATAATTACGATATTATAAATACACAAATAGAACTGAAAAAGTATACTGAATGTTCAAAACT
>JAXRKO010000935.1:0-24985 GCA_037039905.1 Formica aserva
AATTCTTTATATTTACCTAAACAATTTGATAATAAGGATCCGTTATAGTGTTTTTTGGCGACAATACTGTTTTCAGAATAATTTTCTAATCTTGGAATATTTTTATATTCGGAAACACGACGTATTATTTGTTAAAGTGGTTTTTCTTTTTTTCTTATCATTTTTTTTTTAGTTGTATCATATAATTCCCGAACGAGAAAGCTGAAAATTCATTTAAATTGCCAAATCGTATAACATCCTCACGTATGTGTAACAAATTATGTACGTTATAAGAAACAAAATCTTGACCATAAATATTGATACTTGTTTCAACAAAGCATTTTATTAGATTTTTTGCTGTAATTCACCATATCTATTCTTTTGCAGAATTCGTTACTACACTGTCAAGAAATGATAATAATTATTTTTTGAAAGAATTTGTTTGAAAATTACAGGTCCTATATATAATAGCACAAGTTTAAATTCCGTTGCCTTGAAACGAGGACATTCTTCAAGCGATCTACCTTTACGTAGATATCCAATAGAAATATATTTATTTAAGTTTTTGATTTTATTTAAAATTGATTCTACTTATCCATATGAAAGCTTATATGGTTGTTTATCCAATATTCAACCATATCTTTCATGTGTAATCAATATTTTCATCACCCCCAGACAAATAAGATGCACGTAATCTAGTATAACATATTTGATCATATGAAAATTCGTCAAAATGGTTATCCCTTTGTGGTAATCTTCATCATGTTGTTGTCTAAATTCAACATCTGTCCTCTTTATAATATTTGTCTGTGGAAAGCACAATATATTATTAATCACACAACCTTCCACCTAGCATTTAGTGCAGCTATAATAACCGGTATGGTTTTTTATATTTAAAATATAAGATTTAGCGCGCATATCAGATACTATTACTTTTATTTAAAAATCATATTTTTGATTATTGATAAAAATTCCATTCGTGATCAAGTAAATTGCTTCATTTACAAATTCTATTAAATATTTATTCGGGTTTTCCGGTTTACCATTACCATGATACAGGGCTACCATTAAAACATATTTTTTCAAAACTGCAATAGATTTTATTTGAACTAATATTGGCCATAAACAATTTGAACTGCTTTTACTAATAGGCAAACCATCTATATTTACGGCTAATTCAAAAGATGTACAATTAGGAAGGAATATACCACATTGATTAATTATATTGATTGACTGTGCAATCCCAAAGTAATAAAAGGAGCCGGTGCTCATTTTTATAGAAATAAGATTGCTTGGAGTAAATAACATTGTTCTCAGATCTTTTGGTAAATTATGAAAGGTCAAATTATTTTCATTTCGGAGAGTTTCTAAAAATTTTTTAAAACTATTTTGAGTGATATTTTCCTCAAGGAACCATGATGCTAATTATTTTCGTAATGATATATTTTTATCTTTTTTTTTGGCACAAGTGGATAAATCATTATTATTATTCTTTATCATTCCCTATCATTATCAACGCTATTTAAAGATAACGTAGAATTATTTAAGAGAGATATATGATTTAAAAAACTTTCTTCGATATTGTTGACATGAAAATTTAATTCAGGGACATTTTCGCGAATCTCTTTACTTAATGATACATTGGTTGGCTGAAATCCAGGACTTTGTGTATCGATATTCACGTTATTTATATCTCCACCGATACACTTTATTGCTTGAACAAGTAATGTTGGTCGATTCAATTGGGTTAGTATGGCTTTGTAATTCAATTAAAACCAACGATGCTTTCACATTCGCCACATTCGCCAATTTTTCGATTGAAATGTCTCTTAGTCTCACACAGCACATAATAGCATTGGAATATTCTATATTCATACTGTGAATTGTGAATATACGTTATATATGTAATATACTAAGAACATTCCTATAACGTTTCTTGTAGTATATTATTTCTCGGATATTCTCAGGATATACTTTTGAGTTACGCAAATTTATTTATTAGCGGATATATTAATTTTATTTGTTAAAACATTGTTAAAACCCTGTGTACATGTTGATATATATGTACATGTTTTGTGTGTGTGCGCGCGCGTGCGCATAAAATCATTAGAATCATGAAGGTAAAAGACAAATTCAAAATTGTGAGTGTAAAAAGAATACTATAATTAATAATAAACAATAAAATACATATATATATTTATATATATATATATATATGTAAATTTAAATACAAATAGTAGCTTACACTGTACGACATGTGTTTTTCGAACAAATGATACATATTAATGATTAAACACAAACATAAGATTAATAGATATAATATTTAACACATATTTTTAAAAATTCCAGTCTATTTAAAAGAATAACAAAAGATTTATAATATTAATTTGTACTCTTTTCGTTTTTTGCTTTTTTTACAATACAATTGAATATAAAAATGTATCTTCATAATTGTATATTAAATAATATTGTAACTTAGAAATACAACTGAACACAAAATTTAATTTTAAAAATAATGTTTATCTATTGTAATATATAAAAACATAAATTTTTATTATGTTAAATATATTATACAGGGTGTCCCAAAGCACCCTTTACAACGCTCGTGAGCAGGTAGAGCACAGTAAACTGAACAGAAAAGTCCTGTACCATTTTGCAATTTTCGCAATAATTATTGAAATATTAATTAAAAAAGATTGGCGAATGAGCGCGCGTTTCGCGCGGCTAGACCGTGGGACGTACGCTCTAGGCGTGCCAGCGTTCGCAGTGTCGCACGGCAACGAAAAGTTTGGTGGCCCTGCGACGAGAGTCGGGGTACGCGCGAGCAGCGAGCGGCCATTAATAACAATTATTAAATGATTTAGATAAATAATGCTAATTAAATGCTTGCTTAACAATTACAAAAAGAATTAATTATTGAATAATAATATATTATTATTATTATTATTTTATTATGATTTTTAATTATTTTTTTACGTTTCGTGGAAAAAGAAACGATAAGAAAGATAAGAGAATTTGATGTTGCAATAATATACTTACAAAAGGAAACGATCGAGAATCAATTGTGAATTTACGATCCTTCATCAAGGTAGGATTCATAACTACGGTAAAACACAATAAAAAATTAAAATTGTAAATGCTGAAAATTAGATATCTATGAAAAAGAAACAAAGAATCTATCGTGTGAATTTACGCTTATAAGCTTTCGTTAATTTATTATTTACAATTACTATAGAAAACAATGTAATCGATTCCTATCGTTTTTTTTTGGTTCCTTCGTCAGGATTGCGACAAATGTTCATACAAAAATATTCGAATACGCATATCAAAAAATATAAAGCCTCCGCTAGTATAAAATAATAAACGTGTCCCGTTTCATGTATCGAAATAAAATATCTTATTTACCTCATGTATCGAAATAAGATATCTTAATCTTAATCAATACATGAGGTAACGATTATAACTTGTAATTGTTGTGCTCTGCTTGATGGTTCTACTTATATTTTCCCGAAATAAAATTATTTCGTGGCAAGAAAACGCTATCGTTTCCACACCACCTTGAGGTAGATAGCTTGGCGCGTTTTTTTTAAGTGGTTTCCCCAGTAGGCCTAATCCACTCTCAAAATTTAATGCAATAACTGTTCGAAGTGTCTTCCTCGTGCTTGTAAGCAGAGTTCGACTCTTCCAGTTATTTGTCGCGTCGCACGGTGCGCCATGTCCGGAGTAATACTATTAAAGGCCGCTAAAATAGCTTCGCGTACCTCATCTTCGGTACCATCACGATGGTGCTCGACTGAAGCTTTTACATAGCCCCAAAGAAAATAGTCGAGCACGTTCAAATCTGGCGACCGTGCCGGCCAAACAATAGGGCCACCTCGACCTATCCATCTGTCCGGAAAACGCGCGTCTAAAATTTCTCGTACTCGACGGGAATAATGTGCGGGAGCTCCATCGTGCTGAAAAATCAGCGTTTCTCGCGCGCAAAGAGGAACGTCCTCCAAAAGTTCCGGCAACTTGTTCTCAATGAACTCCGCGTACGTCTGTCCATTGAGATGTGGCGGAAGAAAATATGGGCCGATCTGAAAATCGCCAATAGATACATTACGAGGACAGTGCGGGAAACAAGATATTTTAATTTACAAATATATTTACCACTCTGTTCGCAATTACTCCTGCCCATACATTTATCGACCAGCGATATTGAAATGAGCACTGACGGATGGCGTGAGGATTCTCCTCTTGCCAGATTACGAAATTGCGAGAATTAAAGACGCCATTTGGTGTGAATGTGGATTCATCTGTCCACAAGATACGGTCGGGAAATAAAACGTTTCGCCGACACTGTGCGAGGAACCCTGCGCGTGTTTTATTAATGATTATCAAATGCTAAAAGTGCCGTGAATATCGAAGAAAAACTGAAATTAAAAAAATGAAAATACCTTCGCAGAAGTGGACGCGCTGTATTTCGTCTCGTGCAAGAAGTTGCTGTACACGTTGGTAATGGAATGGGTGCAACCCATTATTTCGTAAAATGCGATGCACCGTGGATCGTGGTATACCAAGTGCATGAGCAACACGGCGTATACTATTTTGCGGATTTTCTTCAAATGCACGCAGTACTTCCTCGTCATCATTAACGTGACGACGTACTGGTACATCAACACGGTTTTGATGTTGTGCCAGAAGAAATCCTGTTCGTTTTCCTCGTCGGACACAATCCGTAATTGTTACTCTTGACGGATGCCGCTCACGATTAGGAAATCGCTCTGCGTAAATGCGCTCCGCGGCACAACCATTTTCTCCGGCCATCCCATAACAGATAATCATATCTGTATACTCTTCCGCCGTATAATTCATTATTAAAGCACTTTAATAACACGTAAATGAAACGTATACGCCCACGCATACGTGTAAAAACATGAGAAACAAAAAAAACAATTGAAAATCGAAAACATTGTCCGTGCTGTCCTCACAAAAGCATTTGAATCAAAAACTGCTGGTCGATAAAGGTTTAACAAGTGTCGATAAAAGTCGATAAATGTATGGGCAGGAATAATTGCGATGTACCAGTACGTCGTCACGTTAATGACGACGAGGAAGTATTGCGTGCATTTGAAGAAAATCCGCAAAATAGTATACGCCGTGTTCCTCATGCACTTGGTATATCGCGATCCATGGTGCATTGCATTTTACGAAATAATGGGTTGCACCCATTCCATTACCAACGTGTACAGCAACTTCTTGCACGAGACGAAATACAGCGCGTCCACTTCTGCGAAGGTATTTTTATTTTTTTAATTTCAGTTTTTCTTCGATATTCACGGCACTTTTAGTATTTGATAATCATTAATAAAACACGCGCAGGGTTTATCGCACAGTGTCGGCGAAACGTTTCATTTCCCGACCGTATCTTATGGACAGATGAGTCCACATTCACACCAAATGGCGTCTTTAATTCTCGCAATTTCGTGATCTGGCAAGAGGAGAATCCTCACGCCATCCGTCAGTGCTCATTTCAATATTGCTGGTCGATAAATGTATGGGCAGGAGTAATTGCAAACAGAGTGGTAAATATTTTTGTAAATTAAAATATATTTTTTTCCGCACTGTCCTCGTAATGTATCTATTGGCGATTTTCAGATCGGCCCATATTTCCTTCCGCCACATTTCAATGGACAGACGTACGCGGAGTTCATTGAGAACAAGTTGCCGGAACTTTTGGAGGATGTTCCTCTTTGCGCGCGAGAAAAGCTGATTTTTCAACACGATGGAGCTCCCGCACATTATTCTCGTCGAGTATGAGAAATTTTAGACGCGCGTTTTCCGGACAAATGGATAGGTCGAGATGCCCCTATCGTTTGGCCGGCACGGTCGCCAGATTTGAACGTGCTAGACTATTTTCTTTGGGGCTATGTAAAAGCTTCAGTCGAGCACCATCGTGATGGTACCGAAGATGAGGTACGCGAAGCTATTTTAGCGGCCTTTAATAGTATTACGTCGGACATGGCGCACCGTGCGACGCGACAAATAACTGGAAGAGTCGAACTCTGCTTACAAGCACGAGGAAGACACTTCAAACAGTTATTGCATTAAATTTTGAGAATGGATTAGGCCTACTAGGGAAACCACTTAAAAAAAACGCGCCAAGCTATCTACCTCAAGGTGGTGTGGAAACGATAGCGTTTCCTTGCCACAAAATAATTTTATTTCGGGAAAATATAAGTAGAACCATCTCAAGCAGAGCACAACGATTACAAGTTATAATCGTTACCTCATGTATCGAAATAAGATATCTTATTTCGATACATGAGGTAAATAAGATATTTTATTTCAATACATGAAGCGGGAAACGTTTATTATTTTATACTAGCGGAGGCTTTATATTTTTTGATATGCGTATTCGAATATTTTTGTATGAACATTTGTCGCAATCCTGACAAAGGAACCAAAAAAAACGATAGGAATCGATTACATTGTTTTCTATAGTAATTGTAAATAATAAATTAACGAAAGCTTATAAGCGTAAATTCACACGATAGATTCTTTGTTTCTTTTTCATAGATATCTAATTTTCAGCATTCACAATTTTAATTTTTTATTGTGTTTTACCGTAGTTATGAATCCTACCTTGATGAAGGATCGTAAATTCACAATTGATTCTCGATCGTTTCCTTTTGTAAGTATATTATTGCAGCATCAAATTTTCTTATCTTTCTTATCGTTTCTTTTTCCACGAAACGTAAAAAAATAATTAAAAATCATAATAAAATAATAATAATAATAATATATTATTATTCAATAATTAATTCTTTTTGTAATTGTTAAGCAAGCATTTAATTAGCATTATTTATCTAAATCATTTAATAATTGTTATTAATGGCCGCTCGCTGCTCGCGCGTACCCCGACTCTCGTCGCAGGGCCACCAAACTTTTCGTTGCCGTGCGACACTGCGAAGCTCGCCGCTGGCACGCCTAGAGCGTACATCCCACGGTCTAGCCGCGCGAAACGCGCGCTCATTCGCCAATCTTTTTTAATTAATATTTCAATAATTATTGCGAAAATTGCAAAATGGTACAGGACTTTTCTGTTCAGTTTACTGTGCTCTACCTGCTCACGAGCGTTGTAAAGGGTGCTTTGGGACATCCTGTATACACACGTGTGTGTGATTCCAGAATGGATTAAAACTAAAGATATATTTTTTTATTCATATATATATCACATTATTGTAATTATATAATCATTGCAACATTGCAATATAAATAAAAAATTTAAACAAAAAACTGCAAAACTTTTAAGGAAATTAAATATTGACATAAAAAAACCCATAATTATTTAAACAATAAGAAAATTAGATAACATCTACAAATTAAATTGCTCAAGTTAATGATTTATAGAATATATAAAACAAAAAATAGATTAAATCATATATACTGAAATAATATATAATAATAATACTTTGATATTATGCATGTTGCCATTGTTAATGAGTCAATTTTCAGTTGTTTCAACTTCTTCAGAAGCTATATTTCTATCTTTATTTTTATTGTTAAAGCGATCTTTGCATCTTACCAGCCACGCTTTTATAAAATATATTATTTCTGAGTCTGTACACTCTTGAGTCTTCTTGTTAAGTCGTACTGCAGCTGTAAATATTTTTACAAAATATTAAAAAATATATATATGTATATATTTCAAACATATATTACATAGAATATATAAATACATAAAACTAAGTTATATGTGAACATACATAATTATATCCAGATTGCTTTGTTTTCTTTATTAATCTTACATAATTTAAAGCTTTTTATATTAACTGAATTTTTATATAAACTAAACTTGAATTAAAATTAGAGCCACATATATTAATGCTAAATATGAGATATAAATATGTGCCGATAAATAAAGGATATCAAAACATGTGTGTTACGATGCTCGAAACGTGTTATGATGCTCGAAAATATGTTATGCTCGAGACAAAAATCTATTTTATATAAAAGATATTTATGATATTATACGACATTTTTTTATTACGCACACACATGTGTGACTAATAGATATTAAAGATATAAAAACTCTATACCGAATTTATAATAATCTCTATTCTTAAGAGAATTATAACATGTATTATATAAGAGAATAAGAGAAAGGCTTTAATAAAAATAATTTGATTAACTTACAAAGAATAATAGGTGCCATAGCTAAATTTTTGAAAACTTTCTTTTTTTTGGCTCCTTCCCATGAATAGGACATGCCAACTTCATTCGTAAAAATATGATACATTATCCTTCGTACAACTTCTTTTACAGTCTTCTTTACATCCTCCAATACGACTTAAATTTTGAGCCTAATAAAAAGATCATTATTTAATTATTTATTTATATTATTCAACATAGTATCATTTTTACAGATCTTTTTAAATATAGAAAAAAGTTAAATATAGACAATATTTTTAATGTACAATTATAAAATTAAAAATATTCAAATATGATATAATTATTAATTTTTTGACACTACTGCATTTTTTTTTTAGTAGAAAGAAATTTTAATTTCTCTTACCAATATTGTTTTATTCTCGTTAGAACTCATTAACCAATTTTCTAATTCAGTCAAAGAATTATGATTTACTGGAAACGATTGGATAATATCGGGAACATTATTACGTAGAAATGATTTTTGTGATTTATCTGCTTTATCTTTCAGTAGAGCATTAATAATTTCAGAAATATCATCAATTTTCAAACTGATAATGTGCAACTCTCTCAAAACTCGTTTCTCAAATGCTAAAATAAATATCATTATATTAATATATAGCAATATTTTTTTCCGGGATCTATATAATTTCGAGATTCTATTTATTATAGTATAATAAATTATTAAATATCAAATATACGAAATATACCTTTCTCACTAATATTTGGTTCGAAATTCGAATCAAGTTTATGATGTACCAATGCAATTTTTACTGTAGTGTTATTAGAAGTAGAAGTAGTAGTATCAGAAGTAATATTAGTAATATCTCTGAACTGATTATTTTTATCAGTATTATTTTCTACTCTCATTCCTAGAAGAAAAATGTAAATTAAATATATCTTTTTTCGCTTATAATTATATACTTTTAGATTAATAGCTGCTACAAATATTAAGTTAAAGTATATCAAGAAAAAGTGCAAATAGAATTTTAAAGTTGTTTTATGTATTTTTTTAATATTAATTATCTTTATTATAAATATTTTCCTAAAAATGTTTTTAATGTATTTTTTATTACAAAACGTGAATAATATTATAATATTATACAATTATTTTATTTTTTACTTACTATCGCTTGATTCAATTTGTTCAGTTGGGATATCAGGGTACATTACATCATCTGAAGATATTTCTGTTTCAGAGGATGATGCGGGTTCACTATCAGATTTGTTATAGCGTTTTCTAATTTTCTTCCTATTACGCTTACATTTATCTTTTAATGCTTTATTATTGGAGGAAAGATTAGTTGTATCTCTTGCTTTGTTAGCTTTCTGTTGCGCTATTTTATAGTTGTCTATAAAAAAACATATTTTAAATAAATAAGTTATAATTCAGTTAAAATTAATTATAAAAATAATAAATTTATGCAGTCTGTGTTTCTATAGTTAAAAATAAATTATCAAAATAGGAACGATGAATATGATTTTTATTTATGTAATATAGTTGCTACATACAAATATATATAAAGAATTTGCAAAATATAATATTGTGTATATATATATATATATATATATATATATATATATATATACAGGGTGCGGCATTTATAGTGACGCGGGCATATTTTTCGGAAACGAAGTGAGATATCAAAAAATATTTTAGACAAAAGTTGCATGGTTTTGAGGGGGCCACATGATAAAAATATGGATTTGACCTTGAGTGACCTTTTCAAGGTGAGGTCAATATGGTCGATGTTTTCTTAAATGGAACCCCTCATTTTTTATTACATATTCTTGTAGCTTATCTCGAGAGCTTTTCAAAACACTATATTAAAGTATTTTTTCATTAAGTATTTTTTGAGGTATTTTATATCTTAATCTGACATATTTTGATATAAAAATTAAAATATCTCGTAAAATATTTAGTTTTCGATAATCTTACCGTAATACTTTTATGTACAGAATAATGAGACAAATCAATTAGTGTAAAAAACAACAAATAATTGTTTTAAAAAATACATTGTAAATAATTACATACTTTTTCTTAAAAACAATTATTTTTTTTGATACTAATTGATTTGTCTCATTATTCTGTACATAAAAGTATTACGGTAAGATTATCGAAAACTAAATATTTTACGAGATATTTTAATTTTTATATCAAAATATGTCAGATTAAGATATAAAATAACTCAAAAAATACTTAATGAAAAAATACTTTAATATAGTGTTTTGAAAAGCTCTCGAGATAAGCTACAAGAATATGTAATAAAAAATGAGGGGTTCCATTTAAGAAAACATCGACCATATTGACCTCACCTTGAAAAGGTCACTGAAGGTCAAATCCATATTTTTATCATGTGGCCCCCTCAAAACCATGCAACTTTTGTCTAAAATATTTTTTGATATCTCACTTCGTTTCCGAAAAATATGCCCGCGTCACTATAAATGCCTCACCCTGTATATATATATATATATATATATATATATATATACAGGGTGTCTCACAACCTCCGTACAATATTTTGATAGCGTATTCTAGAGGCAAAATGGAGTAAAAAATCTTAATACAGAAATATCGAGGCTACAATAGTTTTTGAGTTATAAATGATCAAAGTTTGTCAATAATATTGCGTAGAATTCGCGTCCTCAGGTTCATAACTACATTTACACACATACTGATCTGTCATCTGTTATTGCTGACAGATAAAATAAATAAATTGATTTCCACAAAACTTCTCCGCGCGATCAAAACAAAAAACTTCGTTTCTTAAATGTGTGAAAATATTAAGTTTATATTTTTATTTAAATATAATAATTAATCAACCATTTAAATTATTATTTAAGAAAAAATTAAATATTTTACGTACAACATTTATAGTTTGTTAATATCACCTGACTGCCGTACATAGTATTCATACACATAAGAAACAATAAAATCAGCTGTGCAGTAAAAATCAATATTACCTGATTTGTAAAATCAATAACAGATGACAGATCAGTATGCGTGTATGTGTAATTACGGATCTGAGCGCGCGAGCTCTACGCGATATCATTGGCAAACTTTGATCGCTTAAAACTCAAGAACTATTGCAGCCTCAAAATTTTTGTATTAGAATTTTTGACTCTATTTTAGTTCTAGAATACACTATTAAAGTATTGTACGAAGATTGTGAGATACCCTGTATATATATATATATATATATATATATATATATATATATATATATATATATATAATTGTTGCGTCCGAGCGTCGATTTCGATAATACTCGGACACGCGCGACACAAACGGCACTCGCGTACCGCGACGAAAATGATTACCACTCTTTTAAAAGAACAAAAGGAACTTTAATAATAACACAGAACACACAATTAAACAAGGAATACAGAACGGGTAATAACGGTAATCGTATCTCAAATATGTCCGCCCGGAATGACATCCGTCGCGAGACTCTAGATGGCCGATCTCCGTCTCAAGATGTCCGCCGTTGTTTTACAACAACCCTTAACGACGTGTTTGGTGATGATGTCTTAGAGACCAAAGCAACTTCAGGATTAACTACCACAGACGACTCGCAGGGACGCAACAATATATATATATATATATATATATATATATATATATATATATATATATATATATATATATGTACATATATATGCGAACACGTGAATGTGCAGATAGCGCAATTTTATTTTTTTAATTGATAATATTGTGTAATCTTAAAAAATTGGTTATATTAAATCAGTTGGAACGACAGAGTTATACAATCGTGCTCTTGAAAAAATATGTCTAGAACTACGATTATTATAGCTATGTTAATATTTCAGATTGAATTTGTATGTAGCAACATACATTATGCAAAATACAAAATGCATGAAATATATGAGATTCAGGGCATTCACAGAAATGTATATCAACAATAGTTGCTACAGATTCTCACTCTTACATCCTTTTTATGTTAAACACATGCTCTCATCGAACTTATAATAGAAAAAGTTGATATGTTTTTAAAAATATTTCAAAGATGTTTGGTCTCTTTGTATGATTTATATGGTATTCTTTAAATGTCTCGCTCAAGCGTTACCGTAATTATATTTTATATGTCGGCGTTGTGTAATATGTATATTTTTTCTTATAAAAAAAAGGATATGTTACACGCGATCAATGCAATATTTCAAGAACATATATCCTATAACATTTCATATCGACCAAATACTTGTGTGTGTCACTCCATGGTACGAATTGTATCCCTCTACCAATATTTTGTACAGTAGATTTAAATAATCGCTTTATTCTTTCCTCTTGTGCAATCACATCACGTGTATGCACATGTCGCATATCATTAAAGAGAGGTACAAACGAAATGTAAAACACGTTTTAGTATTTAAATTTATTCCATAATAAAAAGAAAGAAATTTATTATCACAAATACCTTCTCTTAAGATTTCTTTAAATGATTTAAAATTTGCAACAAAATTCAAGAATTTTATTCAAGCCATTTATTTTTGAAAGTTGTATAAGTTCACTTTTTTAAAATATTAAAAGATTGATATATATTTTGTGATTTGTATATTTTTACGTATGTAAATGATTTTTGCAATACATGACAGAAAATTTATAAATAATGTATTCTGTCTTGAATTTTGTTGCAAATAATAGATCATTTAAAGAGGTCTAATTAAATTTTAAAGAAATTTAAAAATAATTTTAAATTTTTTGATAAATTACTTGTTTATTTTAAAATTTAATTAATTATTTAATAAATTAATAACTTTAAAAATAACTATGTAAGTTTATTAATAACTTTATTTTTACAATCTTTATACATACATCTAGGCCAGTCATATTAGACATCGAACCCTCCAATTAGTCTTCCCAGGTTGTAACCACCATGAATCAATCGGTTGGAGCAGTCGGGAGACGCCAAGTTAGATTCGTTACACGTGCGCGCATACGCGCTCACACGCATCCGCACGCATGTACACGCAACGCTTACACACACATTCACTAGCTTGGCGTCTCCCGACTGCTCTTATAAAATTTGCAATTAATAATTAGTGTAATAAGAAAGTATAATTTATTATTAGTTAATTCTAAAATCTTATTACTAGTTAATCTAAAATTAGAACTCTTTTTAAATCATATAGTACAAAACATGTGATAAGAATAAATTCAAACAAATAATTCAAAGAACTATTTAATAATTCAAATAAACATGTTATAAGAATAAATTCAAACAAATAATAAACTCAAATAATAATTAATAATTAAAATAAACATGTTATAAACAATAATTAATAATTAAATAAACATGTTATAAGAATAAATTCAAACTAACAATTAATAATACTTCGAAAAAACATATTTGTGTGATTTCTTATACTTTATATGATACTAAATATGTAATAATAATAATATAATAATAGATATTATTTCAAACTTTTCTAAGCAAATTTTTTTATTTGAAATATTATTTTATTTTATTTTTATATTATTTTTCAAAATGTTTTTTCAATAATTAAATGTTGGGCTTTTGTTGGCAGCAGTCGGGGAGTAATTCTTTTTTTTTTATTTTTTAAATTATTGTTTTATTTATTTTTGTTATATTATTTTTTTATTGTTTTTTAATATAATTTTTTGTTTTTTTTTAAATTTAATTTTTTGTTATATTATTTTTTTTTATTGTTTTTTTGTTATATTATTTTTTTCTATTGTTTTTTTAATATAATTATATTTCCTCTATTGTTTCTTTTTAATTTAATTTTTTGTTATATTTTTTTCTATTGTTTTTTTTTATTAAATAATTTTTATATGGTTTTTTTGTTTCTTTTTAATTTAATTTTTTGTTATACTATTTTTTCTATTGTTTTTTAAATATAATTATTTTTTTTTTATTGTTTCTTTTTAATTTAATTTTTGATTATATTATTTTTTTTTATTGTTTTTTTTATTAAATAATTTTTCTGTTTTTTTTTTAATTAACAGCATAATATAATCACGAGGAAGAGAGAGAGAGAGGGGTAGAGAGGGGGAGGGAGGGAGAGACTGAAATAATATCTAAATTAAAATATATAAACTGTGTAGCCATAATTATAGCTACGCAGACAAATATTTAAACTGTGTAGCTATAATTATAGCTATGCAGACAAATATATAAACTGTATAGCCATAATGATAGCTACGCAGACAAATATATAAACTGTATAGCCATAATTATAGCGACGCAGGCAAATATATAAACTGTATAGCCATAATTATAGCTACGCAGACAAATATATAAACTGTGTAGCCATAATTATAGCTACGCAGACAAATATATAAACTGTATAGCCATAATGATAGCTACGCAGACAAATATATAAACTGTATAGCCATAATTATAGCTACGCAGGCAAATATATAAACTGCAAAGCCATAATTATAACTACGCAGACAAATATATAAACTGCAAAGTCATAATTATAACTACACAAACAAATATGTAAAATGCAAAGCCATAAAAAGTAAAACACTAATAATATAAAAACACTAATAATTAATACCATAGAGAAGCCTTCTTTCTCACAATACTAATTATTGACACTTTGATATATGACAGGTTGAGGTTATGTGTAATGTTTATTCCATAGACATAGTATATCTAGACCGAGTGTTGAGGAGTGGCGGCCGATGCCCACCTAGAAAAAAACATACTCTGTTTCGTGCCCCTTGCGTTCTCTCTCGCTTGCACAGAGCATAGCGTTCTCTTTCGTCATGCTACGTGCGAGCGAGAGAGAACGCAAGGGGCACGAAACAAAGTATGTCCTTTTCTACGTGGGCATCGGCTCCCACTCCTTAAATAAAGGCAAACGCTCGGTCTAGATATACTATGTCTATGGTTTATTCCCACCATTATCACTTCGAGATGTCCTCAGTAAGTTACTAAAGTTCCCTATGCAGATGCTCAGAACGAATCTTATTGGTGAATCATTTTGCTTCTTAGATACACTCGGCAGCCAATGAGAAGACGCGTAGACGAGACCATATTGTTTTTTCACTTTTTATTAACAACATAAATAACGATAATTATACGATTTAAACCTTCCTTGGTTAATAAGAAACTTATAAGCAAAAGATGATATCAAACTATGTAGTAGTTATTGAGAACTAAAACCATAACCGATCCGAGCTCGGTGAAACGCATACTCCCTCCGTTTTTTGCCAACCTGCGTTGGCAGCAGTCGGGAGTAAAAATAGAATATTTCAAATATAATATAAAAGTTCATATTTTCTTTATAAAATTGCGTTCTGTTATTCACTGCCAATATTGAAAATCTAATACTGAAAATAATTCACGTTCTTTGATATTTGAGGCTTTCATGCTGTACATGAATATACATATATGTGAAATACTCTTTTAATATACGATTTAAATATAAGATAATATATCTTGTAAATAATTGCATGATATTCATCCATAAAATCTTGTGGTCCTAGAGGCGGAGCTGTTGTCCGATAGAAGAAAGATCGATACAAAATCGAAGACATAATTGCAGGAGCAATTTAAATAATATCTCATAATGTTATCCTCAAATAACATATATACATATATATTTGCATAAGTGTACATATTTAAATCACCGACGTTAATGTAACTCGTTTGAATATTAACATTGAATTGTATAACTTTATTGACTCGTTCTCTCATTGCGCAATAGATAAATAGATAAATAAATTTCTTTATCTATTTATTAATTATTAATTATTTTTTAGGCTTAGGCCGGTATTTATAATCCGTTCTTATATCCAAAATCATCTAAAGTTCGTATCAGACTACGCATTAAAAATTGAAGATTGAGGATTGAAGATTGGAGTTTGACTAATCAGAGCCAAAGGAACAGAGCGAATATAAAATATTATATTTAAAGTATTAGCATTAAATTTAATAATTATTAAAGAATAATTTTTTTACTCTATATGCGTTCACTTATTGCAATATTTTGTAAAAATTGAAAAAAAATTGGTAAAATCAGGACTCGAACATGCACCGGGCAGCGTTCAAAGCCACCGCCTTATCCTCTGCGCCACACTGCTATCTGCTAACCTCTTTCGCTAATTCGGTATAGAAAGCGCACGAGAAATTTCTAATGCAAATTTCTCGCGAATGTTTGAGTATTGCGTCGTGCCACTTGTCCATGAATTAGTGGGGGGTTAGTACTAAAACATATTTAAAGTTGAGCGAAATCCGTGAGTGCACGACTTGGCCCTCCCCTTGTTAGCACTGTTTCTTTTGTTGTTTCCATATTGATATTCTTTCTTTCAAATCGGGCACTGCAATTTCGAAAATAAATATTAATTTGGGATATATTTCTACACACACATGGATAAAAAAACTTACGATAGTTTATATACTATCTTAAAATATTATATTTAAAAATCGGCATAAGATATTACAAAATTTCGATACGATAGACTTTAAAAGACAGTCAAAAACTATATTATCTATGACGCATCAAATATTTTTCTAATATATTTATGTATATGAAAATGCATTGTTATGAAATGTTACCAATATTTAGACTAAACGAAAGTTGACTTTATTAAAAAAAAGAAAAATATGAACAGTGCATGTATTACTTACTTGGCACGAGCATATCTTCGCTAAGCGGCTGCCGAATGAAAGGATCCGTGGCACTATTGAGTAAATGTCTAATGATAACTGCTTTGTCCACAACAAAACCAGACGGTAGCTTGACTGGATCCTCCATAAGAGTGTCCATCAATGGATCCCGAAATTCCTTAGGAGTGTCGTCACGCGCGCGATTGCTCCTTGCAATTACCGCCGCACGCTCAGCGAGAGCTACGAAACTCTCAATTTCCGTCGTAGTTTTAATGCCGGATCTCTCTAATTCATTCGCAGCGTCGGTGAATAACTTGTTACGAAACAAAAGCTGCAAAAATGGCTGAAGCAGCCGCAGAATTATCATAGTCAAGATGTAAATATATATCAATCAATTGACAGAATAACAGATTCGGTTCCCATCCGTATTTTCCCAGTTTTTCCACTGTCAAATTTTCAGACTTAGATCCGCACAACTGTTGCAAATTGAAATTCAGCATGGCACACAATTGTCCGACTAATTCCGGTCGTAGAAACGGTTCCTTAATGTTGACTGTTAAATCATGAAACATTTCAACTATTTCCTTGATTAATGTAAGAGAGAATCTGGCTTGGGCCTCGTCCGCCGCCAGCTGTCTCGTTCTCGATTGTTGTTGTTCCTGCGAAATAGCATTCCACGCGATAATGTCGGACATAAATTCCTCCACCTCGAGTATATGCTTCAGATGTTCCAGAACCTTCTTGAGCAGGAAGGTGATGTTGTTCATCAATATGTTGATAAACTTGACGAAGTGCTTGCCGTTATTACTCTCATTGACGATAGACGCTCGATGCATCGGGCTATGCCACAACGAATTTAAAATCACACTTATGTGATAACATATTGTAAGCTTATCCTTAAATCCGGAAGTAATGTGAAGGATTTCAACGTCGGTATAAAACTTCATGAGGTACGACGCCAGAAATGGCATCTTGGATATGGTATGTGCCATGAATTTGTGGTCGAAAGTTTCTGTTTCCCTACAAACTCCTACCTGAACATTATATAACTTAAATGAATTATAAAGAACCTCGATGATTTTTGCGATTAGATGCGGATTTTGTATACAATGTGGCGTACACACGACGACGAGTAACAAAGTGATAAGCGGCGATATATCTATATCTATATCTATATCATACATTGGACAGAATCTGCAAATAAAACAATGCAGTTATAATTGTTAATAAGCTCCAGATAAGCATTATGTATAATTTGTGAGATTTGATAATTTAGTAATAACTTACTTGAATGTGAATAACAAGAATTCCACAATATCTTCCATGTACCATTCTGGTAATGCGGTGAATTTGCACATAACTTCTTGAGGCAACGGAAGTTCGGGAAAAAAATTATCCGGAGTCTGCGTTAGAAGACTCAGCAAAAATTCGGCGACCGATATATAAAAGCCTAAGCATCTTCTCAAAAAGATGGGCTCTATCAGAGCTACCTCTGCACATAATTTGAATGTAACCAGTTGCTCCAACTGTCGCTTCCATTGTTTGATCAAGTCTTTATTGTGCTCCGCTAAAGGACCATCTTTCCATTGAGATTCTGTAGCTTGCAGTTCGTCGAGCATTTTTTGTAAATTCTCTGAGGCATACAATTTTCTCCGATAATTTTGCAACGCCGGTAACAGCGCGATGTGATGACAATGCAGCGTGAGGAACCAACATTGTGTCGGAAACATCGGTTCCGTCCATTTATGTGTGCTGTCCAAATGTTTCTGCCACTCCGCAACCTCTTGCGAAGTGAGTTTCAGTCTTGTGTCGTTCCCTTAAGCCCTAAGCCTTAAGAAATTGACCAATCACAATCAAGTATGAGGAGAATACTCGACTGTGATTAGTCAATTTCTTAAGGCTTAGGGCTTAAATCATCTATTGTAGACCGGCACTTAGTCAATTTCTTAAGTGCCGGTCTACAATAGGCGATTTAAGCCCTAAACCTTATGACTTAACCTCTAAACTATGACGTATTTTCGGCCTTAAACATTTCTCGCGCTGCCTTAAGCCCTAATCTCTAAGCCCTAAGCGAGTTGGCCAACTCCCATCTTTTAAAGCTTAGAGCTTGAGGCTAGGATCGATGTAATTTTTCTCTTAAAACAAAGGCTAAATCTTAAATCACCTATTGTAGACCGGCACTAAGGCTTAGGGCTTAAATCATTTATTGTAGACCGGCACTAACGGTTCCGGCATAAATTAACAGATACGGCCTGCATAAACCAGCCTTAAATGGAAAGCAACTTATGTCTATGGATTCATCTAAAGCCCGTATCAGACTACGTATTAAAGATTGAAATTTAACCAATCAGACTAAAAGGAACTAAAATTTCATTGTCCTGATTAGTCACATTTCAATCTCAATGCATAGTCTGATACGGGTTTTAGTCGTTAGCAAATTGACCAATGACAGTCGATTATTCCAAAAATATTCGATTGATTAATTTGCTTACGACTAACGACATACGGCTTATTGCAGAACGGTCCTTATTATAAATTTTTAAAAGCCGAATTGCAAAATCTGGCTGTATATGTAAAATTATTAGCTATACAAAAAAACATTTTGAATGCGATAGCAAACGTTACCAATCAATCACCAAACAAGTGATGAAAAAAAATTCCCAGCAGTTGAAATGGGGGGAGGGAAAAGGGCCTAAGAAAAAGATAAAAATTTGTTTAAGATTTTTTTTTAAATAAACGGGAAACTACCAAATGTTTTGGATACGATACCAAACATTAGCAATCAACCATTGAACGATCGGTAAAAAAAAAAATTCAAAATGTCAAAGTAGAGGGGCTAAAAAAAGATCAAAAATTTGTTTACGATTTTGTCAAAAAACGAGAAACTACCAAACTTTTTTAATGCGATACCAAACATTACCAATCAACCACCAATCGATTGATAAAAAAAAAATTCCCAAAAGTCAAAGTGGGAGGGGGGTAACTTTGAGAAGGTAACTTACCAGCATGATACTCACATGTCAGAATTTTTATGCAGCGCCTCACGTTGCAAATCGATGAATTATGAGGGGTGAAAAGTGACGTTTTGACAGCCCAAATTATTCTTGCGTGCCATTTCGTAATTATTCGCTTTATGCTAGTGCTGTGATGTGTAACGTATTCGTGAAACTTATAAAATTGTCCGAAAACTAAGCTTAGCAAGAAAAGTATTATGTAAAAAGAACATTTTCCACTTCTTTCGGCAGCTGTCAAACTACATGTTTTCCCGTATGACTAGGCTTGTTTTGACACTCATTTTACGGTTATTTATTAATTGTCAAAGGAAAAACTTAGTTTTCGGACAATTTTACGAGTATACTAAAGCGATCTGTAGTCTTGTTTCTTTAAAATATCTTTTTACTTAAAAATGGCACGCAAGAATTCTCAGCGTGTCATTTCTCGCTTCTGATGTCATCATTCCAATATGGCCGCGGCGACTACTCAGGAGCCTTAAGAAATTGACCAATCACAATCAAGCATGAGGAAAATACTCGACTGTGATTAGTCAATTTCTTAAGGGTTAGGGCTTAAACCACCTATTGTAGATCGGCACTAAAAAGAAATCTTAAAACCGACTAAAAGATGTCTAAAAAAAATCTTTAAAGTGACTAAAAAGATGTCTAAAAGAAACCTGAAAGACTACTAAAAGATATCTAAAAAAATCTTTAAAGTGACTAAAAAGATGTGTAAGAAAAGCCTTACAGACTTCTAAAAGATGTCTACTATTAGCCATCTTATTTTATCATTTTACTGATATAATCATAATAATCATTTAATAATTTAAATCTTACTTATTTAAAAGTTATTTACTAAAAATTATAGCAAAATACTTTTACCTAACTTAAAATCTTCCTGTTTTATTTTTTTTTTATTTTTTGAAATTAATTTATTCATGACCAAAAAAATATTAATTACAACTATGAAGACGTTAAAAATCATATTATTTTGTGATACTTCATTTTTTTTATCCAGATGTATTTATTTGATTTTCCAAGCAATGAAAACATAAGAAATGTTTTCTTTTTCTAAGTTTTGATAGTTTCATACTACTATTATACCAAACTACTATTATACCAAAAACTATTAGCCAAAAATCCTCAAAAGAGAGAGCACAAGTGAATATTATTTTTATTATTCATAATATATTGCTGTATGTTTATTGTGTTACATTATTTTACATAGATACATACATACATACGTATATATATAAGCATTTATAATGTTTATCTTTTTCTTCCTTTTTCTTTCCTTCCCTATATTCTTATTTTTATGTGCATAATTCTTGTCACCTTAGCACTGTTTCTTTTGTTGTTTCCATATTGATATTCTTTCTTTCAAATCGGGCACTG
This sequence comes from Formica aserva, assembly GCA_037039905.1. Lineage (NCBI taxonomy): Eukaryota > Metazoa > Arthropoda > Insecta > Hymenoptera > Formicidae > Formica > Formica aserva. The sequence continues at coordinate 21,164 of JAXRKO010000935.1, forward strand.
CAATTTCGAAAATAAATATTAATTTGGGATATATTTCTACATGGATAAAAAAACTTACGATAGTTTATATACTATCTTAAAATATTATATTTAAAAATCGGCATAAGATATTACAAAATTTCGATACGATAGACTTTAAAAGACAGTCAAAAACTATATTATCTATGACGCAACAAATATTTTTCTAATATATTTATGTATATGAAAATGCATTGTTATGAAATATTTACCAATATTTAGACTAAATGAAAGTTGACTTTATCAAAAAAGAGAAAAATATGAACATTGCATGTATTACTTACTTGGCACGAGCATATCTTCGCTAAGCGGCTGCCGATTGAAAGGATCCGTGGCACTGTTGAGTAAATGTCTAATGATAACTGCTTTGTCCACAACAAAACCAGACGGTAGCTTGACTGGATCCTCCATAAGAGTGTCCATCAATGGATCCCGAAATTCCTCAGGAGCGTCGCCACGCGCGCGATTGTCTCTTGCGATTACCGCCGCACGCTCAGCGAGAGCTACGAAACTCTTAATTTCCGTCGTAGTTTTAATGCCGGATCTCTCTAATTCATTCGCAGCGTCGGTGAATAACTCGTTAAAAAACAAAAGCTGCAAAAATGAATTTATATATATATATATATATATATATTTATATATATATATATATATATATATATATATATATATATATACATATACATATATACATATATGTGTAATATATGTATATGATATATTATAAAAGATACTCACTTCATCACTGGCTAAAGCAACCGCAAAATTATCACAGTCAAGATGTAAATATATATCAATCAATTGACTGAATAAGTTCTTCAATTGCCATCCGTATTTTTCCAGTTTTCTCAAATTTTTATACTTAGGTCCGCACAACTGTTGCAAATTGAAATTCAGCATGGCACACAATTGTCCGACTAATACCGGTCGTAGAAACGGTTCCTTATTGTCGACCGTTAAATAATAAAACATAGCAACTATTTCCTCGGCTAATTTAAGAGAGAATCTGACTTTTTCCTCCTTCTCCACCAGCTGTCTCGTTCTCGATTGTTGTTGCTCCTGCGAAATAGCATTCCACGCGATAGTGTCGGACAAAAATTCCTTCCACTCGAGTATATACTTCAGATGTTCCAGAACCTTCTCGAGCAGGAAGGTGATGTCGTTCATCAATATGTTGATAAACTTGACGAAGTGCTTGCCGTTATTACTCTCATTGACGAGAGACGCTCGATGCATCGGGCTATGCCACAACGAATTTAAAATCACACTTATGTGATTACATACCGTAAACTTATCCTCAAATTCGTAATTAATGTTAATGATTTCAACGTCGATATAAAACTTCATGAGATACGACACCAGAAATGTCTTGGATATAGGATGTGCCATGAATATGTGGCAAAAAGTTTCTGTTTCACGTGTGAAACAAACTCCTACCTGAACCTTATACAGAACCTTGATGATTTTTGCAATAAGATGCGGATTTCGTATACAATGTGGCGTACACACGACGACGAGTAACAAAGTGATAAGCGGCGATATATCTATATCAAACCACAGGTAGAATGACCTGAACGGGTTGAATCTGCAAATAAAACAATGCAGTTATAATTGTTAATAAGCATAAGCATTATGTATAATTTGTGACATTTGATAATTTAGTAAAAACTTACTCGAATATGAATAACAAGAATTCCACAATGTCTTCCACGTACCATTCTGGTAATGCGGTGAATTCGCACATAACTTCTTGAGGCAACGGAAGTTCAGGAAGAGAATTATTTGGAGCAGTCTGCGTTAGAAGACTCAGCAAAAATTCGGCGACCGATATATAAAAGCCTAAGCATCTTCTCAAAAAGATGGGCTCTATCAGAGCTACCTCTGCACATAATTTGAATGTAACCAGTTGCTTCAACTGTTGCTTCCATTGTTTGATCAAGTCTTTATTGTGCTCCGCTAAAGGACCATCTTTCCATTGAGATTCTGTAGCTTGCAGTTCGTCGAGCATTTTTTGTAAATTCTCTGAGGCATACAATTTTCTCCGATAATTTTGCAACGCCGGTAACAGCGCGATGTGATGACAATGCAGCGTGAGGAACCAACATTGTGTCGGAAATTTCGGTTCCGTCCATTTATGTGTGCTGTCCAAATGATTCTGCCACTCCGCAATCTCTTGCAAAGTGAGTTTCAGTCTTGTGTCGTTCTTTATCTCGACGAAATTGGAAGGATGAAATGGATGTAGCGGGTCTACAGTATCCAGCTTGATGTTCACAGAGAGCATTTGCAAAATCGATAGTAGATTCAACATAAATCCATCTCCGGCAAAGGAGGGAATGTCCTCCGTCTGTATTTGCGCGCGTTTCTCGTTGTGACGTAGCAACGCCGCCAAGTACGCAAGAGTGGCATCGCGGCAGCTGCTATTCGCGAGTATCGTATCAAACATTTTGTGCAACGACATTCTAGTATTCTCCAACCCTTGCTGCCGCACGAGAGTCATCGATTTGTTCGGATTGCCAAAATTTATTAAAAGGAAGTATCTCTCCAGCAGTTTCGATTGCTCTTCGGCGCATACCAATGCCGAAAGAAACGGTCCCAGGAGTGAGGTTCTCGAGAGCTCTCTTCCGGCTGCTGATGTCATAACATCAGGCAAGAATTGAACTTGATTCGTTATCAAACGGCAAATCGGATGTATATTGCTGTTTGGGCCACTGCGAATCTCTATCAGTTCGCCTAGCGCCTCGATCGGTCTTCTTGGCGTATTGCCGTTTAAGTTCGCCTTGTGTATCGCGAAATACAGGTCTTGCAAGACTGGAGCGAAAATTTTTTCGAACATGGTCGGATACATGTGTGTCCTAGCCACGAGCTCGCGAAGATAGCCCCGAGGTAAGTTCTGCGATAATATCTGATAAAAAAGATGAGTGCAAGCACTCTCCCCGATTACGAATCCACATAGAACGTAGCTGGAATACTCAACACATCGCCCTTTCAAAATTGTCACTACATCGGAAAGAGTATTGGAGAGAAGTACACTGGATTGCTATAAAATATATAAAAAAGAATTAGTTTAATAAAATCTTGTCTAATTTTGAAGATATGTGTGTGTGTATGTGCATACCTTTCCATGATTTCTTTCTTCAATTGCAATTCTTGAATAACAATCTAATAAATAAATAAAACTTTTCGTTTGTGATAAGTTTTCGCCTGGTTTTGATATCATCGGTAATTGACAAGATGAAGAAGCCCCCACAAAACTTAACAAAGGACTCGCTTGACTATTCGGACTGTCTTCACGGCCAGATGACACGTCTATCAAAGGATCCTCCCCTCTCGAAAACATGTCCATAACCTCATTCAATGCCTGACGGATAATATCGCTAAAGTCCGGCCCTCTCTGTGTTTGCATGTATTCTGCCATTTGCGGCAGAAATATGCTTCCCTTTATAGAGCTTTTCCACGATACGCACAAGACACGTGATATGATAGCTTCTGCAAAATCGACTCGTATCGATTTCATGTCAACTTCATGTATCACTGCATTTCGTTCTGCTATCTGCAAATTCTTTGTCTTCTTCTCCAATCTAGAGAACATACGTTAAATAAAAATGTTAGTCATATTCATTAAATCACAAACATATATCATTTATTTCCGTTAGTAGAATAACTATCTTCGATATGAATACATTTACTGTTCTAATCATTTTTCTTTTAATTCTCAGTATTTTTGAAAATGCTCGCTAATATTTCTATGAGCTATTACATCAGAGCATGATTTTACAGTGGCAGTTGTTATTCATTATAATTTAG
>JAXRKO010000936.1:0-24981 GCA_037039905.1 Formica aserva
GTCATTACGATCACAAGGACCGCATCCGAATGGAAAGTAATTCGGTGTTGCTCCTCCCAACCCTGACACGTCCATGACTAGTTTCGCCTTCCTTTAGGCTCATCAGATGGAGATAGCCTGAGCTGGAGTAGACCTCATAGACCAGTGGCTCAAGGCTGACGCCTTGATCACGATGGCTCTAAGATCCGTGAGCAAAGCTTGAACACAGCAGTAAGGAATACAAAGTGGCAGTTTGTGTACTCGCTGTGTGATTGGATTGCGACGCGCAACCTCTAAGCAGGCCTCAGTTCACTTTGCAGTAGACCTCGGTCATTACGATCACAAGGACCGCATCCGAATGGAAAGTAATTCGGTGTTGCTCCTCCCAACCCTGACACGTCCATGACTAGTTTCGCCTTCCTTTAGGCTCATCAGATGGAGATAGCCTGAGCTGGAGTAGACCTCATAGACCAGTGGCTCAAGGCTGACGCCTTGATCACGATGGCTCTAAGATCCGTGAGCAAAGCTTGAACACAGCAGTAAGGAATACAAAGTGGCAGTTTGTGTACTCGCTGTGTGATTGGATTGCGACGCGCAACCTCTAAGCAGGCCTCAGTTCACTTTGCAGTAGACCTCGGTCATTACGATCACAAGGACCGCATCCGAATGGAAAGTAATTCGGTGTTGCTCCTCCCAACCCTGACACGTCCATGACTAGTTTCGCCTTCCTTTAGGCTCATCAGATGGAGATAGCCTGAGCTGGAGTAGACCTCATAGACCAGTGGCTCAAGGCTGACGCCGTGATCACGATGGCTCTAAGATCCGTGAGCAAAGCTTGAACACAGCAGTAAGGAATACAAAGTGGCAGTTTGTGTACTCGCTGTGTGATTGGATTGCGACGCGCAACCTCTAAGCAGGCCTCAGTTCACTTTGCAGTAGACCTCGGTCATTACGATCACAAGGACCGCATCCGAATGGAAAGTAATTCGGTGTTGCTCCTCCCAACCCTGACACGTCCATGACTAGTTTCGCCTTCCTTTAGGCTCATCAGATGGAGATAGCCTGAGCTGGAGTAGACCTCATAGACCAGTGGCTCAAGGCTGACGCCTTGATCACGGTGGCTCTAAGATCCGTGAGCAAAGCTTGAACACAGCAGTAAGGAATACAAAGTGGCAGTTTGTGTACTCGCTGTGTGATTGGATTGCGACGCGCAACCTCTAAGCAGGCCTCAGTTCACTTTGCAGTAGACCTCGGTCATTACGATCACAAGGACCGCATCCGAATGGAAAGTAATTCGGTGTTGCTCCTCCAACCCTGACACGTCCATGACTAGTTTCGCCTTCCTTTAGGCTCATCAGATGGAGATAGCCTGAGCTGGAGTAGACCTCATAGACCAGTGGCTCAAGGCTGACGCCTTGATCACGATGGCTCTAAGATCCGTGAGCAAAGCTTGAACACAGCAGTAAGGAATACAAAGTGGCAGTTTGTGTACTCGCTGTGTGATTGGATTGCGACGCGCAACCTCTAAGCAGGCCTCAGTTCACTTTGCAGTAGACCTCGGTCATTACGATCACAAGGACCGCATCCGAATGGAAAGTAATTCGGTGTTGCTCCTCCCAACCCTGACACGTCCATGACTAGTTTCGCCTTCCTTTAGGCTCATCAGATGGAGATAGCCTGAGCTGGAGTAGACCTCATAGACCAGTGGCTCAAGGCTGACGCCTTGATCACGATGGCTCTAAGATCCGTGAGCAAAGCTTGAACACAGCAGTAAGGAATACAAAGTGGCAGTTTGTGTACTCGCTGTGTGATTGGATTGCGACGCGCAACCTCTAAGCAGGCCTCAGTTCACTTTGCAGTAGACCTCGGTCATTACGATCACAAGGACCGCATCCGAATGGAAAGTAATTCGGTGTTGCTCCTCCCAACCCTGACACGTCCATGACTAGTTTCGCCTTCCTTTAGGCTCATCAGATGGAGATAGCCTGAGCTGGAGTAGACCTCATAGACCAGTGGCTCAAGGCTGACGCCTTGATCACGATGGCTCTAAGATCCGTGAGCAAAGCTTGAACACAGCAGTAAGGAATACAAAGTGGCAGTTTGTGTACTCGCTGTGTGATTGGATTGCGACGCGCAACCTCTAAGCAGGCCTCAGTTCACTTTGCAGTAGACCTCGGTCATTACGATCACAAGGACCGCATCCGAATGGAAAGTAATTCGGTGTTGCTCCTCCCAACCCTGACACGTCCATGACTAGTTTCGCCTTCCTTTAGGCTCATCAGATGGAGATAGCCTGAGCTGGAGTAGACCTCATAGACCAGTGGCTCAAGGCTGACGCCTTGATCACGATGGCTCTAAGATCCGTGAGCAAAGCTTGAACACAGCAGTAAGGAATACAAAGTGGCAGTTTGTGTACTCGCTGTGTGATTGGATTGCGACGCGCAACCTCTAAGCAGGCCTCAGTTCACTTTGCAGTAGACCTCGGTCATTACGATCACAAGGACCGCATCCGAATGGAAAGTAATTCGGTGTTGCTCCTCCCAACCCTGACACGTCCATGACTAGTTTCGCCTTCCTTTAGGCTCATCAGATGGAGATAGCCTGAGCTGGAGTAGACCTCATAGACCAGTGGCTCAAGGCTGACGCCTTGATCACGATGGCTCTAAGATCCGTGAGCAAAGCTTGAACACAGCAGTAAGGAATACAAAGTGGCAGTTTGTGTACTCGCTGTGTGATTGGATTGCGACGCGCAACCTCTAAGCAGGCCTCAGTTCACTTTGCAGTAGACCTCGGTCATTACGATCACAAGGACCGCATCCGAATGGAAAGTAATTCGGTGTTGCTCCTCCCAACCCTGACACGTCCATGACTAGTTTCGCCTTCCTTTAGGCTCATCAGATGGAGATAGCCTGAGCTGGAGTAGACCTCATAGACCAGTGGCTCAAGGCTGACGCCTTGATCACGATGGCTCTAAGATCCGTGAGCAAAGCTTGAACACAGCAGTAAGGAATACAAAGTGGCAGTTTGTGTACTCGCTGTGTGATTGGATTGCGACGCGCAACCTCTAAGCAGGCCTCAGTTCACTTTGCAGTAGACCTCGGTCATTACGATCACAAGGACCGCATCCGAATGGAAAGTAATTCGGTGTTGCTCCTCCCAACCTGACACGTCCATGACTAGTTTCGCCTTCCTTTAGGCTCATCAGATGGAGATAGCCTGAGCTGGAGTAGACCTCATAGACCAGTGGCTCAAGGCTGACGCCTTGATCACGATGGCTCTAAGATCCGTGAGCAAAGCTTGAACACAGCAGTAAGGAATACAAAGTGGCAGTTTGTGTACTCGCTGTGTGATTGGATTGCGACGCGCAACCTCTAAGCAGGCCTCAGTTCACTTTGCAGTAGACCTCGGTCATTACGATCACAAGGACCGCATCCGAATGGAAAGTAATTCGGTGTTGCTCCTCCCAACCCTGACACGTCCATGACTAGTTTCGCCTTCCTTTAGGCTCATCAGATGGAGATAGCCTGAGCTGGAGTAGACCTCATAGACCAGTGGCTCAAGGCTGACGCCGTGATCACGATGGCTCTAAGATCCGTGAGCAAAGCTTGAACACAGCAGTAAGGAATACAAAGTGGCAGTTTGTGTACTCGCTGTGTGATTGGATTGCGACGCGCAACCTCTAAGCAGGCCTCAGTTCACTTTGCAGTAGACCTCGGTCATTACGATCACAAGGACCGCATCCGAATGGAAAGTAATTCGGTGTTGCTCCTCCCAACCCTGACACGTCCATGACTAGTTTCGCCTTCCTTTAGGCTCATCAGATGGAGATAGCCTGAGCTGGAGTAGACCTCATAGACCAGTGGCTCAAGGCTGACGCCTTGATCACGATGGCTCTAAGATCCGTGAGCAAAGCTTGAACACAGCAGTAAGGAATACAAAGTGGCAGTTTGTGTACTCGCTGTGTGATTGGATTGCGACGCGCAACCTCTAAGCAGGCCTCAGTTCACTTTGCAGTAGACCTCGGTCATTACGATCACAAGGACCGCATCCGAATGGAAAGTAATTCGGTGTTGCTCCTCCCAACCCTGACACGTCCATGACTAGTTTCGCCTTCCTTTAGGCTCATCAGATGGAGATAGCCTGAGCTGGAGTAGACCTCATAGACCAGTGGCTCAAGGCTGACGCCTTGATCACGATGGCTCTAAGATCCGTGAGCAAAGCTTGAACACAGCAGTAAGGAATACAAAGTGGCAGTTTGTGTACTCGCTGTGTGATTGGATTGCGACGCGCAACCTCTAAGCAGGCCTCAGTTCACTTTGCAGTAGACCTCGGTCATTACGATCACAAGGACCGCATCCGAATGGAAAGTAATTCGGTGTTGCTCCTCCCAACCCTGACACGTCCATGACTAGTTTCGCCTTCCTTTAGGCTCATCAGATGGAGATAGCCTGAGCTGGAGTAGACCTCATAGACCAGTGGCTCAAGGCTGACGCCTTGATCACGATGGCTCTAAGATCCGTGAGCAAAGCTTGAACACAGCAGTAAGGAATACAAAGTGGCAGTTTGTGTACTCGCTGTGTGATTGGATTGCGACGCGCAACCTCTAAGCAGGCCTCAGTTCACTTTGCAGTAGACCTCGGTCATTACGATCACAAGGACCGCATCCGAATGGAAAGTAATTCGGTGTTGCTCCTCCCAACCCTGACACGTCCATGACTAGTTTCGCCTTCCTTTAGGCTCATCAGATGGAGATAGCCTGAGCTGGAGTAGACCTCATAGACCAGTGGCTCAAGGCTGACGCCTTGATCACGATGGCTCTAAGATCCGTGAGCAAAGCTTGAACACAGCAGTAAGGAATACAAAGTGGCAGTTTGTGTACTCGCTGTGTGATTGGATTGCGACGCGCAACCTCTAAGCAGGCCTCAGTTCACTTTGCAGTAGACCTCGGTCATTACGATCACAAGGACCGCATCCGAATGGAAAGTAATTCGGTGTTGCTCCTCCCAACCCTGACACGTCCATGACTAGTTTCGCCTTCCTTTAGGCTCATCAGATGGAGATAGCCTGAGCTGGAGTAGACCTCATAGACCAGTGGCTCAAGGCTGACGCCTTGATCACGATGGCTCTAAGATCCGTGAGCAAAGCTTGAACACAGCAGTAAGGAATACAAAGTGGCAGTTTGTGTACTCGCTGTGTGATTGGATTGCGACGCGCAACCTCTAAGCAGGCCTCAGTTCACTTTGCAGTAGACCTCGGTCATTACGATCACAAGGACCGCATCCGAATGGAAAGTAATTCGGTGTTGCTCCTCCCAACCCTGACACGTCCATGACTAGTTTCGCCTTCCTTTAGGCTCATCAGATGGAGATAGCCTGAGCTGGAGTAGACCTCATAGACCAGTGGCTCAAGGCTGACGCCTTGATCACGATGGCTCTAAGATCCGTGAGCAAAGCTTGAACACAGCAGTAAGGAATACAAAGTGGCAGTTTGTGTACTCGCTGTGTGATTGGATTGCGACGCGCAACCTCTAAGCAGGCCTCAGTTCACTTTGCAGTAGACCTCGGTCATTACGATCACAAGGACCGCATCCGAATGGAAAGTAATTCGGTGTTGCTCCTCCCAACCCTGACACGTCCATGACTAGTTTCGCCTTCCTTTAGGCTCATCAGATGGAGATAGCCTGAGCTGGAGTAGACCTCATAGACCAGTGGCTCAAGGCTGACGCCTTGATCACGATGGCTCTAAGATCCGTGAGCAAAGCTTGAACACAGCAGTAAGGAATACAAAGTGGCAGTTTGTGTACTCGCTGTGTGATTGGATTGCGACGCGCAACCTCTAAGCAGGCCTCAGTTCACTTTGCAGTAGACCTCGGTCATTACGATCACAAGGACCGCATCCGAATGGAAAGTAATTCGGTGTTGCTCCTCCCAACCCTGACACGTCCATGACTAGTTTCGCCTTCCTTTAGGCTCATCAGATGGAGATAGCCTGAGCTGGAGTAGACCTCATAGACCAGTGGCTCAAGGCTGACGCCTTGATCACGATGGCTCTAAGATCCGTGAGCAAAGCTTGAACACAGCAGTAAGGAATACAAAGTGGCAGTTTGTGTACTCGCTGTGTGATTGGATTGCGACGCGCAACCTCTAAGCAGGCCTCAGTTCACTTTGCAGTAGACCTCGGTCATTACGATCACAAGGACCGCATCCGAATGGAAAGTAATTCGGTGTTGCTCCTCCCAACCCTGACACGTCCATGACTAGTTTCGCCTTCCTTTAGGCTCATCAGATGGAGATAGCCTGAGCTGGAGTAGACCTCATAGACCAGTGGCTCAAGGCTGACGCCTTGATCACGATGGCTCTAAGATCCGTGAGCAAAGCTTGAACACAGCAGTAAGGAATACAAAGTGGCAGTTTGTGTACTCGCTGTGTGATTGGATTGCGACGCGCAACCTCTAAGCAGGCCTCAGTTCACTTTGCAGTAGACCTCGGTCATTACGATCACAAGGACCGCATCCGAATGGAAAGTAATTCGGTGTTGCTCCTCCCAACCCTGACACGTCCATGACTAGTTTCGCCTTCCTTTAGGCTCATCAGATGGAGATAGCCTGAGCTGGAGTAGACCTCATAGACCAGTGGCTCAAGGCTGACGCCTTGATCACGATGGCTCTAAGATCCGTGAGCAAAGCTTGAACACAGCAGTAAGGAATACAAAGTGGCAGTTTGTGTACTCGCTGTGTGATTGGATTGCGACGCGCAACCTCTAAGCAGGCCTCAGTTCACTTTGCAGTAGACCTCGGTCATTACGATCACAAGGACCGCATCCGAATGGAAAGTAATTCGGTGTTGCTCCTCCCAACCCTGACACGTCCATGACTAGTTTCGCCTTCCTTTAGGCTCATCAGATGGAGATAGCCTGAGCTGGAGTAGACCTCATAGACCAGTGGCTCAAGGCTGACGCCTTGATCACGATGGCTCTAAGATCCGTGAGCAAAGCTTGAACACAGCAGTAAGGAATACAAAGTGGCAGTTTGTGTACTCGCTGTGTGATTGGATTGCGACGCGCAACCTCTAAGCAGGCCTCAGTTCACTTTGCAGTAGACCTCGGTCATTACGATCACAAGGACCGCATCCGAATGGAAAGTAATTCGGTGTTGCTCCTCCCAACCATGACACGTCCATGACTAGTTTCGCCTTCCTTTAGGCTCATCAGATGGAGATAGCCTGAGCTGGAGTAGACCTCATAGACCAGTGGCTCAAGGCTGACGCCTTGATCACGATGGCTCTAAGATCCGTGAGCAAAGCTTGAACACAGCAGTAAGGAATACAAAGTGGCAGTTTGTGTACTCGCTGTGTGATTGGATTGCGACGCGCAACCTCTAAGCAGGCCTCAGTTCACTTTGCAGTAGACCTCGGTCATTACGATCACAAGGACCGCATCCGAATGGAAAGTAATTCGGTGTTGCTCCTCCCAACCATGACACGTCCATGACTAGTTTCGCCTTCCTTTAGGCTCATCAGATGGAGATAGCCTGAGCTGGAGTAGACCTCATAGACCAGTGGCTCAAGGCTGACGCCTTGATCACGATGGCTCTAAGATCCGTGAGCAAAGCTTGAACACAGCAGTAAGGAATACAAAGTGGCAGTTTGTGTACTCGCTGTGTGATTGGATTGCGACGCGCAACCTCTAAGCAGGCCTCAGTTCACTTTGCAGTAGACCTCGGTCATTACGATCACAAGGACCGCATCCGAATGGAAAGTAATTCGGTGTTGCTCCTCCCAACCATGACACGTCCATGACTAGTTTCGCCTTCCTTTAGGCTCATCAGATGGAGATAGCCTGAGCTGGAGTAGACCTCATAGACCAGTGGCTCAAGGCTGACGCCTTGATCACGATGGCTCTAAGATCCGTGAGCAAAGCTTGAACACAGCAGTAAGGAATACAAAGTGGCAGTTTGTGTACTCGCTGTGTGATTGGATTGCGACGCGCAACCTCTAAGCAGGCCTCAGTTCACTTTGCAGTAGACCTCGGTCATTACGATCACAAGGACCGCATCCGAATGGAAAGTAATTCGGTGTTGCTCCTCCCAACCATGACACGTCCATGACTAGTTTCGCCTTCCTTTAGGCTCATCAGATGGAGATAGCCTGAGCTGGAGTAGACCTCATAGACCAGTGGCTCAAGGCTGACGCCTTGATCACGATGGCTCTAAGATCCGTGAGCAAAGCTTGAACACAGCAGTAAGGAATACAAAGTGGCAGTTTGTGTACTCGCTGTGTGATTGGATTGCGACGCGCAACCTCTAAGCAGGCCTCAGTTCACTTTGCAGTAGACCTCGGTCATTACGATCACAAGGACCGCATCCGAATGGAAAGTAATTCGGTGTTGCTCCTCCCAACCCTGACACGTCCATGACTAGTTTCGCCTTCCTTTAGGCTCATCAGATGGAGATAGCCTGAGCTGGAGTAGACCTCATAGACCAGTGGCTCAAGGCTGACGCCTTGATCACGATGGCTCTAAGATCCGTGAGCAAAGCTTGAACACAGCAGTAAGGAATACAAAGTGGCAGTTTGTGTACTCGCTGTGTGATTGGATTGCGACGCGCAACCTCTAAGCAGGCCTCAGTTCACTTTGCAGTAGACCTCGGTCATTACGATCACAAGGACCGCATCCGAATGGAAAGTAATTCGGTGTTGCTCCTCCCAACCATGACACGTCCATGACTAGTTTCGCCTTCCTTTAGGCTCATCAGATGGAGATAGCCTGAGCTGGAGTAGACCTCATAGACCAGTGGCTCAAGGCTGACGCCTTGATCACGATGGCTCTAAGATCCGTGAGCAAAGCTTGAACACAGCAGTAAGGAATACAAAGTGGCAGTTTGTGTACTCGCTGTGTGATTGGATTGCGACGCGCAACCTCTAAGCAGGCCTCAGTTCACTTTGCAGTAGACCTCGGTCATTACGATCACAAGGACCGCATCCGAATGGAAAGTAATTCGGTGTTGCTCCTCCCAACCATGACACGTCCATGACTAGTTTCGCCTTCCTTTAGGCTCATCAGATGGAGATAGCCTGAGCTGGAGTAGACCTCATAGACCAGTGGCTCAAGGCTGACGCCTTGATCACGATGGCTCTAAGATCCGTGAGCAAAGCTTGAACACAGCAGTAAGGAATACAAAGTGGCAGTTTGTGTACTCGCTGTGTGATTGGATTGCGACGCGCAACCTCTAAGCAGGCCTCAGTTCACTTTGCAGTAGACCTCGGTCATTACGATCACAAGGACCGCATCCGAATGGAAAGTAATTCGGTGTTGCTCCTCCCAACCATGACACGTCCATGACTAGTTTCGCCTTCCTTTAGGCTCATCAGATGGAGATAGCCTGAGCTGGAGTAGACCTCATAGACCAGTGGCTCAAGGCTGACGCCTTGATCACGATGGCTCTAAGATCCGTGAGCAAAGCTTGAACACAGCAGTAAGGAATACAAAGTGGCAGTTTGTGTACTCGCTGTGTGATTGGATTGCGACGCGCAACCTCTAAGCAGGCCTCAGTTCACTTTGCAGTAGACCTCGGTCATTACGATCACAAGGACCGCATCCGAATGGAAAGTAATTCGGTGTTGCTCCTCCCAACCATGACACGTCCATGACTAGTTTCGCCTTCCTTTAGGCTCATCAGATGGAGATAGCCTGAGCTGGAGTAGACCTCATAGACCAGTGGCTCAAGGCTGACGCCTTGATCACGATGGCTCTAAGATCCGTGAGCAAAGCTTGAACACAGCAGTAAGGAATACAAAGTGGCAGTTTGTGTACTCGCTGTGTGATTGGATTGCGACGCGCAACCTCTAAGCAGGCCTCAGTTCACTTTGCAGTAGACCTCGGTCATTACGATCACAAGGACCGCATCCGAATGGAAAGTAATTCGGTGTTGCTCCTCCCAACCCTGACACGTCCATGACTAGTTTCGCCTTCCTTTAGGCTCATCAGATGGAGATAGCCTGAGCTGGAGTAGACCTCATAGACCAGTGGCTCAAGGCTGACGCCTTGATCACGATGGCTCTAAGATCCGTGAGCAAAGCTTGAACACAGCAGTAAGGAATACAAAGTGGCAGTTTGTGTACTCGCTGTGTGATTGGATTGCGACGCGCAACCTCTAAGCAGGCCTCAGTTCACTTTGCAGTAGACCTCGGTCATTACGATCACAAGGACCGCATCCGAATGGAAAGTAATTCGGTGTTGCTCCTCCCAACCATGACACGTCCATGACTAGTTTCGCCTTCCTTTAGGCTCATCAGATGGAGATAGCCTGAGCTGGAGTAGACCTCATAGACCAGTGGCTCAAGGCTGACGCCTTGATCACGATGGCTCTAAGATCCGTGAGCAAAGCTTGAACACAGCAGTAAGGAATACAAAGTGGCAGTTTGTGTACTCGCTGTGTGATTGGATTGCGACGCGCAACCTCTAAGCAGGCCTCAGTTCACTTTGCAGTAGACCTCGGTCATTACGATCACAAGGACCGCATCCGAATGGAAAGTAATTCGGTGTTGCTCCTCCCAACCATGACACGTCCATGACTAGTTTCGCCTTCCTTTAGGCTCATCAGATGGAGATAGCCTGAGCTGGAGTAGACCTCATAGACCAGTGGCTCAAGGCTGACGCCTTGATCACGATGGCTCTAAGATCCGTGAGCAAAGCTTGAACACAGCAGTAAGGAATACAAAGTGGCAGTTTGTGTACTCGCTGTGTGATTGGATTGCGACGCGCAACCTCTAAGCAGGCCTCAGTTCACTTTGCAGTAGACCTCGGTCATTACGATCACAAGGACCGCATCCGAATGGAAAGTAATTCGGTGTTGCTCCTCCCAACCATGACACGTCCATGACTAGTTTCGCCTTCCTTTAGGCTCATCAGATGGAGATAGCCTGAGCTGGAGTAGACCTCATAGACCAGTGGCTCAAGGCTGACGCCTTGATCACGATGGCTCTAAGATCCGTGAGCAAAGCTTGAACACAGCAGTAAGGAATACAAAGTGGCAGTTTGTGTACTCGCTGTGTGATTGGATTGCGACGCGCAACCTCTAAGCAGGCCTCAGTTCACTTTGCAGTAGACCTCGGTCATTACGATCACAAGGACCGCATCCGAATGGAAAGTAATTCGGTGTTGCTCCTCCCAACCATGACACGTCCATGACTAGTTTCGCCTTCCTTTAGGCTCATCAGATGGAGATAGCCTGAGCTGGAGTAGACCTCATAGACCAGTGGCTCAAGGCTGACGCCTTGATCACGATGGCTCTAAGATCCGTGAGCAAAGCTTGAACACAGCAGTAAGGAATACAAAGTGGCAGTTTGTGTACTCGCTGTGTGATTGGATTGCGACGCGCAACCTCTAAGCAGGCCTCAGTTCACTTTGCAGTAGACCTCGGTCATTACGATCACAAGGACCGCATCCGAATGGAAAGTAATTCGGTGTTGCTCCTCCCAACCATGACACGTCCATGACTAGTTTCGCCTTCCTTTAGGCTCATCAGATGGAGATAGCCTGAGCTGGAGTAGACCTCATAGACCAGTGGCTCAAGGCTGACGCCTTGATCACGATGGCTCTAAGATCCGTGAGCAAAGCTTGAACACAGCAGTAAGGAATACAAAGTGGCAGTTTGTGTACTCGCTGTGTGATTGGATTGCGACGCGCAACCTCTAAGCAGGCCTCAGTTCACTTTGCAGTAGACCTCGGTCATTACGATCACAAGGACCGCATCCGAATGGAAAGTAATTCGGTGTTGCTCCTCCCAACCATGACACGTCCATGACTAGTTTCGCCTTCCTTTAGGCTCATCAGATGGAGATAGCCTGAGCTGGAGTAGACCTCATAGACCAGTGGCTCAAGGCTGACGCCTTGATCACGATGGCTCTAAGATCCGTGAGCAAAGCTTGAACACAGCAGTAAGGAATACAAAGTGGCAGTTTGTGTACTCGCTGTGTGATTGGATTGCGACGCGCAACCTCTAAGCAGGCCTCAGTTCACTTTGCAGTAGACCTCGGTCATTACGATCACAAGGACCGCATCCGAATGGAAAGTAATTCGGTGTTGCTCCTCCCAACCATGACACGTCCATGACTAGTTTCGCCTTCCTTTAGGCTCATCAGATGGAGATAGCCTGAGCTGGAGTAGACCTCATAGACCAGTGGCTCAAGGCTGACGCCTTGATCACGATGGCTCTAAGATCCGTGAGCAAAGCTTGAACACAGCAGTAAGGAATACAAAGTGGCAGTTTGTGTACTCGCTGTGTGATTGGATTGCGACGCGCAACCTCTAAGCAGGCCTCAGTTCACTTTGCAGTAGACCTCGGTCATTACGATCACAAGGACCGCATCCGAATGGAAAGTAATTCGGTGTTGCTCCTCCCAACCATGACACGTCCATGACTAGTTTCGCCTTCCTTTAGGCTCATCAGATGGAGATAGCCTGAGCTGGAGTAGACCTCATAGACCAGTGGCTCAAGGCTGACGCCTTGATCACGATGGCTCTAAGATCCGTGAGCAAAGCTTGAACACAGCAGTAAGGAATACAAAGTGGCAGTTTGTGTACTCGCTGTGTGATTGGATTGCGACGCGCAACCTCTAAGCAGGCCTCAGTTCACTTTGCAGTAGACCTCGGTCATTACGATCACAAGGACCGCATCCGAATGGAAAGTAATTCGGTGTTGCTCCTCCCAACCATGACACGTCCATGACTAGTTTCGCCTTCCTTTAGGCTCATCAGATGGAGATAGCCTGAGCTGGAGTAGACCTCATAGACCAGTGGCTCAAGGCTGACGCCTTGATCACGATGGCTCTAAGATCCGTGAGCAAAGCTTGAACACAGCAGTAAGGAATACAAAGTGGCAGTTTGTGTACTCGCTGTGTGATTGGATTGCGACGCGCAACCTCTAAGCAGGCCTCAGTTCACTTTGCAGTAGACCTCGGTCATTACGATCACAAGGACCGCATCCGAATGGAAAGTAATTCGGTGTTGCTCCTCCCAACCATGACACGTCCATGACTAGTTTCGCCTTCCTTTAGGCTCATCAGATGGAGATAGCCTGAGCTGGAGTAGACCTCATAGACCAGTGGCTCAAGGCTGACGCCTTGATCACGATGGCTCTAAGATCCGTGAGCAAAGCTTGAACACAGCAGTAAGGAATACAAAGTGGCAGTTTGTGTACTCGCTGTGTGATTGGATTGCGACGCGCAACCTCTAAGCAGGCCTCAGTTCACTTTGCAGTAGACCTCGGTCATTACGATCACAAGGACCGCATCCGAATGGAAAGTAATTCGGTGTTGCTCCTCCCAACCATGACACGTCCATGACTAGTTTCGCCTTCCTTTAGGCTCATCAGATGGAGATAGCCTGAGCTGGAGTAGACCTCATAGACCAGTGGCTCAAGGCTGACGCCTTGATCACGATGGCTCTAAGATCCGTGAGCAAAGCTTGAACACAGCAGTAAGGAATACAAAGTGGCAGTTTGTGTACTCGCTGTGTGATTGGATTGCGACGCGCAACCTCTAAGCAGGCCTCAGTTCACTTTGCAGTAGACCTCGGTCATTACGATCACAAGGACCGCATCCGAATGGAAAGTAATTCGGTGTTGCTCCTCCCAACCATGACACGTCCATGACTAGTTTCGCCTTCCTTTAGGCTCATCAGATGGAGATAGCCTGAGCTGGAGTAGACCTCATAGACCAGTGGCTCAAGGCTGACGCCTTGATCACGATGGCTCTAAGATCCGTGAGCAAAGCTTGAACACAGCAGTAAGGAATACAAAGTGGCAGTTTGTGTACTCGCTGTGTGATTGGATTGCGACGCGCAACCTCTAAGCAGGCCTCAGTTCACTTTGCAGTAGACCTCGGTCATTACGATCACAAGGACCGCATCCGAATGGAAAGTAATTCGGTGTTGCTCCTCCCAACCATGACACGTCCATGACTAGTTTCGCCTTCCTTTAGGCTCATCAGATGGAGATAGCCTGAGCTGGAGTAGACCTCATAGACCAGTGGCTCAAGGCTGACGCCTTGATCACGATGGCTCTAAGATCCGTGAGCAAAGCTTGAACACAGCAGTAAGGAATACAAAGTGGCAGTTTGTGTACTCGCTGTGTGATTGGATTGCGACGCGCAACCTCTAAGCAGGCCTCAGTTCACTTTGCAGTAGACCTCGGTCATTACGATCACAAGGACCGCATCCGAATGGAAAGTAATTCGGTGTTGCTCCTCCCAACCATGACACGTCCATGACTAGTTTCGCCTTCCTTTAGGCTCATCAGATGGAGATAGCCTGAGCTGGAGTAGACCTCATAGACCAGTGGCTCAAGGCTGACGCCTTGATCACGATGGCTCTAAGATCCGTGAGCAAAGCTTGAACACAGCAGTAAGGAATACAAAGTGGCAGTTTGTGTACTCGCTGTGTGATTGGATTGCGACGCGCAACCTCTAAGCAGGCCTCAGTTCACTTTGCAGTAGACCTCGGTCATTACGATCACAAGGACCGCATCCGAATGGAAAGTAATTCGGTGTTGCTCCTCCCAACCATGACACGTCCATGACTAGTTTCGCCTTCCTTTAGGCTCATCAGATGGAGATAGCCTGAGCTGGAGTAGACCTCATAGACCAGTGGCTCAAGGCTGACGCCTTGATCACGATGGCTCTAAGATCCGTGAGCAAAGCTTGAACACAGCAGTAAGGAATACAAAGTGGCAGTTTGTGTACTCGCTGTGTGATTGGATTGCGACGCGCAACCTCTAAGCAGGCCTCAGTTCACTTTGCAGTAGACCTCGGTCATTACGATCACAAGGACCGCATCCGAATGGAAAGTAATTCGGTGTTGCTCCTCCCAACCATGACACGTCCATGACTAGTTTCGCCTTCCTTTAGGCTCATCAGATGGAGATAGCCTGAGCTGGAGTAGACCTCATAGACCAGTGGCTCAAGGCTGACGCCTTGATCACGATGGCTCTAAGATCCGTGAGCAAAGCTTGAACACAGCAGTAAGGAATACAAAGTGGCAGTTTGTGTACTCGCTGTGTGATTGGATTGCGACGCGCAACCTCTAAGCAGGCCTCAGTTCACTTTGCAGTAGACCTCGGTCATTACGATCACAAGGACCGCATCCGAATGGAAAGTAATTCGGTGTTGCTCCTCCCAACCATGACACGTCCATGACTAGTTTCGCCTTCCTTTAGGCTCATCAGATGGAGATAGCCTGAGCTGGAGTAGACCTCATAGACCAGTGGCTCAAGGCTGACGCCTTGATCACGATGGCTCTAAGATCCGTGAGCAAAGCTTGAACACAGCAGTAAGGAATACAAAGTGGCAGTTTGTGTACTCGCTGTGTGATTGGATTGCGACGCGCAACCTCTAAGCAGGCCTCAGTTCACTTTGCAGTAGACCTCGGTCATTACGATCACAAGGACCGCATCCGAATGGAAAGTAATTCGGTGTTGCTCCTCCCAACCATGACACGTCCATGACTAGTTTCGCCTTCCTTTAGGCTCATCAGATGGAGATAGCCTGAGCTGGAGTAGACCTCATAGACCAGTGGCTCAAGGCTGACGCCTTGATCACGATGGCTCTAAGATCCGTGAGCAAAGCTTGAACACAGCAGTAAGGAATACAAAGTGGCAGTTTGTGTACTCGCTGTGTGATTGGATTGCGACGCGCAACCTCTAAGCAGGCCTCAGTTCACTTTGCAGTAGACCTCGGTCATTACGATCACAAGGACCGCATCCGAATGGAAAGTAATTCGGTGTTGCTCCTCCCAACCATGACACGTCCATGACTAGTTTCGCCTTCCTTTAGGCTCATCAGATGGAGATAGCCTGAGCTGGAGTAGACCTCATAGACCAGTGGCTCAAGGCTGACGCCTTGATCACGATGGCTCTAAGATCCGTGAGCAAAGCTTGAACACAGCAGTAAGGAATACAAAGTGGCAGTTTGTGTACTCGCTGTGTGATTGGATTGCGACGCGCAACCTCTAAGCAGGCCTCAGTTCACTTTGCAGTAGACCTCGGTCATTACGATCACAAGGACCGCATCCGAATGGAAAGTAATTCGGTGTTGCTCCTCCCAACCATGACACGTCCATGACTAGTTTCGCCTTCCTTTAGGCTCATCAGATGGAGATAGCCTGAGCTGGAGTAGACCTCATAGACCAGTGGCTCAAGGCTGACGCCTTGATCACGATGGCTCTAAGATCCGTGAGCAAAGCTTGAACACAGCAGTAAGGAATACAAAGTGGCAGTTTGTGTACTCGCTGTGTGATTGGATTGCGACGCGCAACCTCTAAGCAGGCCTCAGTTCACTTTGCAGTAGACCTCGGTCATTACGATCACAAGGACCGCATCCGAATGGAAAGTAATTCGGTGTTGCTCCTCCCAACCATGACACGTCCATGACTAGTTTCGCCTTCCTTTAGGCTCATCAGATGGAGATAGCCTGAGCTGGAGTAGACCTCATAGACCAGTGGCTCAAGGCTGACGCCTTGATCACGATGGCTCTAAGATCCGTGAGCAAAGCTTGAACACAGCAGTAAGGAATACAAAGTGGCAGTTTGTGTACTCGCTGTGTGATTGGATTGCGACGCGCAACCTCTAAGCAGGCCTCAGTTCACTTTGCAGTAGACCTCGGTCATTACGATCACAAGGACCGCATCCGAATGGAAAGTAATTCGGTGTTGCTCCTCCCAACCATGACACGTCCATGACTAGTTTCGCCTTCCTTTAGGCTCATCAGATGGAGATAGCCTGAGCTGGAGTAGACCTCATAGACCAGTGGCTCAAGGCTGACGCCTTGATCACGATGGCTCTAAGATCCGTGAGCAAAGCTTGAACACAGCAGTAAGGAATACAAAGTGGCAGTTTGTGTACTCGCTGTGTGATTGGATTGCGACGCGCAACCTCTAAGCAGGCCTCAGTTCACTTTGCAGTAGACCTCGGTCATTACGATCACAAGGACCGCATCCGAATGGAAAGTAATTCGGTGTTGCTCCTCCCAACCATGACACGTCCATGACTAGTTTCGCCTTCCTTTAGGCTCATCAGATGGAGATAGCCTGAGCTGGAGTAGACCTCATAGACCAGTGGCTCAAGGCTGACGCCTTGATCACGATGGCTCTAAGATCCGTGAGCAAAGCTTGAACACAGCAGTAAGGAATACAAAGTGGCAGTTTGTGTACTCGCTGTGTGATTGGATTGCGACGCGCAACCTCTAAGCAGGCCTCAGTTCACTTTGCAGTAGACCTCGGTCATTACGATCACAAGGACCGCATCCGAATGGAAAGTAATTCGGTGTTGCTCCTCCCAACCATGACACGTCCATGACTAGTTTCGCCTTCCTTTAGGCTCATCAGATGGAGATAGCCTGAGCTGGAGTAGACCTCATAGACCAGTGGCTCAAGGCTGACGCCTTGATCACGATGGCTCTAAGATCCGTGAGCAAAGCTTGAACACAGCAGTAAGGAATACAAAGTGGCAGTTTGTGTACTCGCTGTGTGATTGGATTGCGACGCGCAACCTCTAAGCAGGCCTCAGTTCACTTTGCAGTAGACCTCGGTCATTACGATCACAAGGACCGCATCCGAATGGAAAGTAATTCGGTGTTGCTCCTCCCAACCATGACACGTCCATGACTAGTTTCGCCTTCCTTTAGGCTCATCAGATGGAGATAGCCTGAGCTGGAGTAGACCTCATAGACCAGTGGCTCAAGGCTGACGCCTTGATCACGATGGCTCTAAGATCCGTGAGCAAAGCTTGAACACAGCAGTAAGGAATACAAAGTGGCAGTTTGTGTACTCGCTGTGTGATTGGATTGCGACGCGCAACCTCTAAGCAGGCCTCAGTTCACTTTGCAGTAGACCTCGGTCATTACGATCACAAGGACCGCATCCGAATGGAAAGTAATTCGGTGTTGCTCCTCCCAACCATGACACGTCCATGACTAGTTTCGCCTTCCTTTAGGCTCATCAGATGGAGATAGCCTGAGCTGGAGTAGACCTCATAGACCAGTGGCTCAAGGCTGACGCCTTGATCACGATGGCTCTAAGATCCGTGAGCAAAGCTTGAACACAGCAGTAAGGAATACAAAGTGGCAGTTTGTGTACTCGCTGTGTGATTGGATTGCGACGCGCAACCTCTAAGCAGGCCTCAGTTCACTTTGCAGTAGACCTCGGTCATTACGATCACAAGGACCGCATCCGAATGGAAAGTAATTCGGTGTTGCTCCTCCCAACCATGACACGTCCATGACTAGTTTCGCCTTCCTTTAGGCTCATCAGATGGAGATAGCCTGAGCTGGAGTAGACCTCATAGACCAGTGGCTCAAGGCTGACGCCTTGATCACGATGGCTCTAAGATCCGTGAGCAAAGCTTGAACACAGCAGTAAGGAATACAAAGTGGCAGTTTGTGTACTCGCTGTGTGATTGGATTGCGACGCGCAACCTCTAAGCAGGCCTCAGTTCACTTTGCAGTAGACCTCGGTCATTACGATCACAAGGACCGCATCCGAATGGAAAGTAATTCGGTGTTGCTCCTCCCAACCATGACACGTCCATGACTAGTTTCGCCTTCCTTTAGGCTCATCAGATGGAGATAGCCTGAGCTGGAGTAGACCTCATAGACCAGTGGCTCAAGGCTGACGCCTTGATCACGATGGCTCTAAGATCCGTGAGCAAAGCTTGAACACAGCAGTAAGGAATACAAAGTGGCAGTTTGTGTACTCGCTGTGTGATTGGATTGCGACGCGCAACCTCTAAGCAGGCCTCAGTTCACTTTGCAGTAGACCTCGGTCATTACGATCACAAGGACCGCATCCGAATGGAAAGTAATTCGGTGTTGCTCCTCCCAACCATGACACGTCCATGACTAGTTTCGCCTTCCTTTAGGCTCATCAGATGGAGATAGCCTGAGCTGGAGTAGACCTCATAGACCAGTGGCTCAAGGCTGACGCCTTGATCACGATGGCTCTAAGATCCGTGAGCAAAGCTTGAACACAGCAGTAAGGAATACAAAGTGGCAGTTTGTGTACTCGCTGTGTGATTGGATTGCGACGCGCAACCTCTAAGCAGGCCTCAGTTCACTTTGCAGTAGACCTCGGTCATTACGATCACAAGGACCGCATCCGAATGGAAAGTAATTCGGTGTTGCTCCTCCCAACCATGACACGTCCATGACTAGTTTCGCCTTCCTTTAGGCTCATCAGATGGAGATAGCCTGAGCTGGAGTAGACCTCATAGACCAGTGGCTCAAGGCTGACGCCTTGATCACGATGGCTCTAAGATCCGTGAGCAAAGCTTGAACACAGCAGTAAGGAATACAAAGTGGCAGTTTGTGTACTCGCTGTGTGATTGGATTGCGACGCGCAACCTCTAAGCAGGCCTCAGTTCACTTTGCAGTAGACCTCGGTCATTACGATCACAAGGACCGCATCCGAATGGAAAGTAATTCGGTGTTGCTCCTCCCAACCATGACACGTCCATGACTAGTTTCGCCTTCCTTTAGGCTCATCAGATGGAGATAGCCTGAGCTGGAGTAGACCTCATAGACCAGTGGCTCAAGGCTGACGCCTTGATCACGATGGCTCTAAGATCCGTGAGCAAAGCTTGAACACAGCAGTAAGGAATACAAAGTGGCAGTTTGTGTACTCGCTGTGTGATTGGATTGCGACGCGCAACCTCTAAGCAGGCCTCAGTTCACTTTGCAGTAGACCTCGGTCATTACGATCACAAGGACCGCATCCGAATGGAAAGTAATTCGGTGTTGCTCCTCCCAACCATGACACGTCCATGACTAGTTTCGCCTTCCTTTAGGCTCATCAGATGGAGATAGCCTGAGCTGGAGTAGACCTCATAGACCAGTGGCTCAAGGCTGACGCCTTGATCACGATGGCTCTAAGATCCGTGAGCAAAGCTTGAACACAGCAGTAAGGAATACAAAGTGGCAGTTTGTGTACTCGCTGTGTGATTGGATTGCGACGCGCAACCTCTAAGCAGGCCTCAGTTCACTTTGCAGTAGACCTCGGTCATTACGATCACAAGGACCGCATCCGAATGGAAAGTAATTCGGTGTTGCTCCTCCCAACCATGACACGTCCATGACTAGTTTCGCCTTCCTTTAGGCTCATCAGATGGAGATAGCCTGAGCTGGAGTAGACCTCATAGACCAGTGGCTCAAGGCTGACGCCTTGATCACGATGGCTCTAAGATCCGTGAGCAAAGCTTGAACACAGCAGTA
This sequence comes from Formica aserva, assembly GCA_037039905.1. Taxonomy (NCBI): domain Eukaryota; kingdom Metazoa; phylum Arthropoda; class Insecta; order Hymenoptera; family Formicidae; genus Formica; species Formica aserva. The sequence continues at coordinate 20,232 of JAXRKO010000936.1, forward strand.
AGGAATACAAAGTGGCAGTTTGTGTACTCGCTGTGTGATTGGATTGCGACGCGCAACCTCTAAGCAGGCCTCAGTTCACTTTGCAGTAGACCTCGGTCATTACGATCACAAGGACCGCATCCGAATGGAAAGTAATTCGGTGTTGCTCCTCCCAACCATGACACGTCCATGACTAGTTTCGCCTTCCTTTAGGCTCATCAGATGGAGATAGCCTGAGCTGGAGTAGACCTCATAGACCAGTGGCTCAAGGCTGACGCCTTGATCACGATGGCTCTAAGATCCGTGAGCAAAGCTTGAACACAGCAGTAAGGAATACAAAGTGGCAGTTTGTGTACTCGCTGTGTGATTGGATTGCGACGCGCAACCTCTAAGCAGGCCTCAGTTCACTTTGCAGTAGACCTCGGTCATTACGATCACAAGGACCGCATCCGAATGGAAAGTAATTCGGTGTTGCTCCTCCCAACCATGACACGTCCATGACTAGTTTCGCCTTCCTTTAGGCTCATCAGATGGAGATAGCCTGAGCTGGAGTAGACCTCATAGACCAGTGGCTCAAGGCTGACGCCTTGATCACGATGGCTCTAAGATCCGTGAGCAAAGCTTGAACACAGCAGTAAGGAATACAAAGTGGCAGTTTGTGTACTCGCTGTGTGATTGGATTGCGACGCGCAACCTCTAAGCAGGCCTCAGTTCACTTTGCAGTAGACCTCGGTCATTACGATCACAAGGACCGCATCCGAATGGAAAGTAATTCGGTGTTGCTCCTCCCAACCATGACACGTCCATGACTAGTTTCGCCTTCCTTTAGGCTCATCAGATGGAGATAGCCTGAGCTGGAGTAGACCTCATAGACCAGTGGCTCAAGGCTGACGCCTTGATCACGATGGCTCTAAGATCCGTGAGCAAAGCTTGAACACAGCAGTAAGGAATACAAAGTGGCAGTTTGTGTACTCGCTGTGTGATTGGATTGCGACGCGCAACCTCTAAGCAGGCCTCAGTTCACTTTGCAGTAGACCTCGGTCATTACGATCACAAGGACCGCATCCGAATGGAAAGTAATTCGGTGTTGCTCCTCCCAACCATGACACGTCCATGACTAGTTTCGCCTTCCTTTAGGCTCATCAGATGGAGATAGCCTGAGCTGGAGTAGACCTCATAGACCAGTGGCTCAAGGCTGACGCCTTGATCACGATGGCTCTAAGATCCGTGAGCAAAGCTTGAACACAGCAGTAAGGAATACAAAGTGGCAGTTTGTGTACTCGCTGTGTGATTGGATTGCGACGCGCAACCTCTAAGCAGGCCTCAGTTCACTTTGCAGTAGACCTCGGTCATTACGATCACAAGGACCGCATCCGAATGGAAAGTAATTCGGTGTTGCTCCTCCCAACCATGACACGTCCATGACTAGTTTCGCCTTCCTTTAGGCTCATCAGATGGAGATAGCCTGAGCTGGAGTAGACCTCATAGACCAGTGGCTCAAGGCTGACGCCTTGATCACGATGGCTCTAAGATCCGTGAGCAAAGCTTGAACACAGCAGTAAGGAATACAAAGTGGCAGTTTGTGTACTCGCTGTGTGATTGGATTGCGACGCGCAACCTCTAAGCAGGCCTCAGTTCACTTTGCAGTAGACCTCGGTCATTACGATCACAAGGACCGCATCCGAATGGAAAGTAATTCGGTGTTGCTCCTCCCAACCATGACACGTCCATGACTAGTTTCGCCTTCCTTTAGGCTCATCAGATGGAGATAGCCTGAGCTGGAGTAGACCTCATAGACCAGTGGCTCAAGGCTGACGCCTTGATCACGATGGCTCTAAGATCCGTGAGCAAAGCTTGAACACAGCAGTAAGGAATACAAAGTGGCAGTTTGTGTACTCGCTGTGTGATTGGATTGCGACGCGCAACCTCTAAGCAGGCCTCAGTTCACTTTGCAGTAGACCTCGGTCATTACGATCACAAGGACCGCATCCGAATGGAAAGTAATTCGGTGTTGCTCCTCCCAACCATGACACGTCCATGACTAGTTTCGCCTTCCTTTAGGCTCATCAGATGGAGATAGCCTGAGCTGGAGTAGACCTCATAGACCAGTGGCTCAAGGCTGACGCCTTGATCACGATGGCTCTAAGATCCGTGAGCAAAGCTTGAACACAGCAGTAAGGAATACAAAGTGGCAGTTTGTGTACTCGCTGTGTGATTGGATTGCGACGCGCAACCTCTAAGCAGGCCTCAGTTCACTTTGCAGTAGACCTCGGTCATTACGATCACAAGGACCGCATCCGAATGGAAAGTAATTCGGTGTTGCTCCTCCCAACCATGACACGTCCATGACTAGTTTCGCCTTCCTTTAGGCTCATCAGATGGAGATAGCCTGAGCTGGAGTAGACCTCATAGACCAGTGGCTCAAGGCTGACGCCTTGATCACGATGGCTCTAAGATCCGTGAGCAAAGCTTGAACACAGCAGTAAGGAATACAAAGTGGCAGTTTGTGTACTCGCTGTGTGATTGGATTGCGACGCGCAACCTCTAAGCAGGCCTCAGTTCACTTTGCAGTAGACCTCGGTCATTACGATCACAAGGACCGCATCCGAATGGAAAGTAATTCGGTGTTGCTCCTCCCAACCATGACACGTCCATGACTAGTTTCGCCTTCCTTTAGGCTCATCAGATGGAGATAGCCTGAGCTGGAGTAGACCTCATAGACCAGTGGCTCAAGGCTGACGCCTTGATCACGATGGCTCTAAGATCCGTGAGCAAAGCTTGAACACAGCAGTAAGGAATACAAAGTGGCAGTTTGTGTACTCGCTGTGTGATTGGATTGCGACGCGCAACCTCTAAGCAGGCCTCAGTTCACTTTGCAGTAGACCTCGGTCATTACGATCACAAGGACCGCATCCGAATGGAAAGTAATTCGGTGTTGCTCCTCCCAACCATGACACGTCCATGACTAGTTTCGCCTTCCTTTAGGCTCATCAGATGGAGATAGCCTGAGCTGGAGTAGACCTCATAGACCAGTGGCTCAAGGCTGACGCCTTGATCACGATGGCTCTAAGATCCGTGAGCAAAGCTTGAACACAGCAGTAAGGAATACAAAGTGGCAGTTTGTGTACTCGCTGTGTGATTGGATTGCGACGCGCAACCTCTAAGCAGGCCTCAGTTCACTTTGCAGTAGACCTCGGTCATTACGATCACAAGGACCGCATCCGAATGGAAAGTAATTCGGTGTTGCTCCTCCCAACCATGACACGTCCATGACTAGTTTCGCCTTCCTTTAGGCTCATCAGATGGAGATAGCCTGAGCTGGAGTAGACCTCATAGACCAGTGGCTCAAGGCTGACGCCTTGATCACGATGGCTCTAAGATCCGTGAGCAAAGCTTGAACACAGCAGTAAGGAATACAAAGTGGCAGTTTGTGTACTCGCTGTGTGATTGGATTGCGACGCGCAACCTCTAAGCAGGCCTCAGTTCACTTTGCAGTAGACCTCGGTCATTACGATCACAAGGACCGCATCCGAATGGAAAGTAATTCGGTGTTGCTCCTCCCAACCATGACACGTCCATGACTAGTTTCGCCTTCCTTTAGGCTCATCAGATGGAGATAGCCTGAGCTGGAGTAGACCTCATAGACCAGTGGCTCAAGGCTGACGCCTTGATCACGATGGCTCTAAGATCCGTGAGCAAAGCTTGAACACAGCAGTAAGGAATACAAAGTGGCAGTTTGTGTACTCGCTGTGTGATTGGATTGCGACGCGCAACCTCTAAGCAGGCCTCAGTTCACTTTGCAGTAGACCTCGGTCATTACGATCACAAGGACCGCATCCGAATGGAAAGTAATTCGGTGTTGCTCCTCCCAACCATGACACGTCCATGACTAGTTTCGCCTTCCTTTAGGCTCATCAGATGGAGATAGCCTGAGCTGGAGTAGACCTCATAGACCAGTGGCTCAAGGCTGACGCCTTGATCACGATGGCTCTAAGATCCGTGAGCAAAGCTTGAACACAGCAGTAAGGAATACAAAGTGGCAGTTTGTGTACTCGCTGTGTGATTGGATTGCGACGCGCAACCTCTAAGCAGGCCTCAGTTCACTTTGCAGTAGACCTCGGTCATTACGATCACAAGGACCGCATCCGAATGGAAAGTAATTCGGTGTTGCTCCTCCCAACCATGACACGTCCATGACTAGTTTCGCCTTCCTTTAGGCTCATCAGATGGAGATAGCCTGAGCTGGAGTAGACCTCATAGACCAGTGGCTCAAGGCTGACGCCTTGATCACGATGGCTCTAAGATCCGTGAGCAAAGCTTGAACACAGCAGTAAGGAATACAAAGTGGCAGTTTGTGTACTCGCTGTGTGATTGGATTGCGACGCGCAACCTCTAAGCAGGCCTCAGTTCACTTTGCAGTAGACCTCGGTCATTACGATCACAAGGACCGCATCCAAATGGAAAGTAATTCGGTGTTGCTCCTCCCAACCATGACACGTCCATGACTAGTTTCGCCTTCCTTTAGGCTCATCAGATGGAGATAGCCTGAGCTGGAGTAGACCTCATAGACCAGTGGCTCAAGGCTGACGCCTTGATCACGATGGCTCTAAGATCCGTGAGCAAAGCTTGAACACAGCAGTAAGGAATACAAAGTGGCAGTTTGTGTACTCGCTGTGTGATTGGATTGCGACGCGCAACCTCTAAGCAGGCCTCAGTTCACTTTGCAGTAGACCTCGGTCATTACGATCACAAGGACCGCATCCGAATGGAA